>CABHPH010150758.1:54584-96250 GCA_902168325.1 Peromyscus nudipes
ACAGCTATGGGATTGTCTGGCTGTGTGGCATAGTGTGGAGGCAAAGATCCCCACAGAAACAGGATCCTTAAAGTTACGACAATGAATGAGTGCAGCAAACATGGCCTGCTCGCAATAAATATTTGGTAGAATACGCTGAATGAAAAACTATGGATAAAAAAAAAAAGCGACGGAGGAGACGAAAGCCAAGCCTTAGGCAATGCCCTCGGTTCTAAAGACAGGCCAGCCAAAGGAACCCAGAGGCCATTTCCAGAGACAGAGGGGGGAAGAAGAAAAGAACCATGGTGAGGAAGCCAGAGTGAAGGAATGCTGGAGACCAGTTATTTGCATCACGTGGAATAAACAAACGCAAGGAGCGTGGGTTGTATCTTTTGGGGGAATGTGTTTCAAAAGGCCCTCTGGAAGGAACACGATTCTCACAACTTTGCTGAAGTGCTTTATGGTAATGTTTTGGAGTTCAAGACCACCGGCCCCCATTCAGACTGTAATTAGCCAAACTTATTAAAACTGCCATCAGGGCCACAGTCTTTGAGCCAAATCAGAGACATGCCATGCAGTGAGGGGGCAGGGCTTTCTAAAGGCAAAAACCACAAGAAGACCTTGAGTATCTGCACAAGCAAGCCCAGGCTGTTCTGCTCTGCCTAGATTAGGTAATGTAACCCCAAAATAGTCCTTGAGTGTCTGCGTTAACAGGTTGCAGAAGCCAAAAAGCAGTTAGTCATCATAACAAAGCAGATGGTCGTGGTCACAACTGAACATTTTTGGGTGGGGGAATCACTGAGTAAGGGTTACTGGGAACTTATCTTCCAGGGACTGGAGTCAAAGACAAATAGCTAGTGGGTACCAAGACGGATGCCTAGCATAAAATGGAGTTCCTTTAGCCACCATGGTTATAACAGTAAACAATCACTATGCAAATTAAAGTTCTGTAAGAAAAAAACAGAAAACTTCCCAGAAGGGAAAACATGGTGGGGTGGGGGAAAGGTAGGAACAAAACAGAGGAATCCCCCCCCCCAAAGGGCCAGGAGCGAGACTCACTGGAGCGGTAAAGACATGAACCTTGATTCCTTGTCTTTAGCTTTCTCAGGAGGAAACACAGAGCAGGGAGAGAGGTGAAGGAGCTAGAGGCAGATCAGTCAGTAAAGTGGCTGTCTTGAAAGCGCAAGGACCTGAGTTTGATCCTCAAAACCTGCATTTAAAGGCACACATGGTAGTGTGTGCTGGTAATCCCAGTGCTGGGGAGGCAGAGACAGGCAGATCCTTGAGGGTTTCTGGCCAGCCAGTAGAGCCTATTTGTCGAGTTTCCAGGGCAGTGAGAGATCCTTTTTAAAACAAAAGGTGAAAAGCCGTGCAGAACAAACTCCAAGGTTGTCTTCTGGCCTCCACAAGCACCGAAAAGCATACACATGCTCAGACCTGTGCACATACAAAAGGAAACTGAAGCACAGTTTGGGACTCTGAATGTATGGAAAACCCAGTCTTTCTTGGTGTGTTCAGAAGTAGTTGCAGGGAAAACCTTGTTGCAAAGTCCTAGCCTGCATCCTTCCATCTTAACCTCCACATCCTGAGTCCCTTCGTGTGCGGAAGGTCTGCAGTTTCCATCAGATTCTCAAAGAGCTTCTTAGCACTAAAGGTTTAGAACCACTGTTGTATTCCACCCTATCACCCAAACACTCTACTGAATCTTCGTAGCCAGCCTCCTGGTTCTTCCCTGAATTGGAGGTCAACCTGTAGAACATCCACATCCATTCGTTTTCCTCGGACAGCTAGCCTCAGTCAGCTACTTTTCCATTACTGTTATCCTAATACCAATCTCCGGCTTAATTGAAGATAACATCCTAAAGTGAATTTAAATGTCCTGATAGTATAACCATCACTCTGGTCTTGTAAACCAGAAATGACGAATTAATCTTCTCAGAACATCAAGAAGGAAGACCTAATTCCCCCACCATCAACATGCAAAGCTGATAATCTATTTAAACTACCTCTTGAACATTTTGCCTGAACATAACATTATCTAGTACATCATACATGCATGTAGCTCATACATTAACTTACGTTCCCCAAGCATATAAGCATGTAATTATCATTAATGATTCATAAACTATAACAATTTAAGCCCAATTTTGGTGGCAAGTCGGGCTGATGCCTGCACGCCCTTTTTCGTCTAAGGCATTGCTCTCCTCTGGAGCTCTCTCTGTGTTTTAAATCTCACCATAGCCTGCTCCCAGGTTTCTTCTCAGTCTCGTTGACCCCATGGGTACTTTGTTTCACAAGGCTCCATATGCAGCCCCTTTCTCTTCTTATTTACACAGGCTGTCTGGCTGACCGGCACTCCAACTCTAGCCAGTTTCTAAGGAATGGTCATAAAGTCTGGAAATAAAGGTGGATACATCAGAAATGATTTATTGGTACTGTGTTATAGTATATGACAAAATAGTATACATGTTTTCAGAATTTACAGCTGTTCCGTATATATTTACAGTTTCCAAATCATTCTCACGCCAAGAAGTCTACAGAGCATCTCCACTTGGCATCCTTCAGGCTCTTCTCACATAACATGTCCCAATCAAATCCCACCCTTCCTCACAAGTGCATTTGTGTTTCCTGACTTAGGGATGAGTATATTATTCTCTAGTCAACTTCCAAAGACACTGTGTATTCTACTGCGGCTCTCAGGTTTGTGGGAGATGTTCCCAGTGGCTCCCTCTTCGTCACTGATTTCTCCTTCCAGTTGGTCACCATTCCTGTCTACTCTACTTTATGGACCTTTTTCATACCAATTCCCACCTAGCCCATATCTACTGATCTTGCCTCAGCCTGAGAACTTCCCATTGTTTGCCTCAACTATCCCATTCAAGCTTCTCCACTGACTTTCCCATCTCTAGCCTCAGCTCCTTCTAATCCCACCCCTGAACAGTCTTCCTGGGTGCATACCTGCTTGTGATGACCCATGACCTCAAACTCTCCTGTAGCACCAGTTCCTGAACAACAGAGTCCAAACAATGTGGCCTGACTACAAACCTTCCTTCCTCCACTTCTCTTTGGTTCTGAAGTCATGCTCACCTGTTGGCCTCCTCAAATGCATCTTGATCTCTAGCTTCTTTCTGCCTCCAGGCTCAGCTCAAAACCCCTAGGTACTAAGCCTTCCCTCTTCACTACCACTACCTTCCCAACTGCTCTTCTTTCTTCTGTGCTCTGAGAGCAGTTTATATAATACATTCAAATCTCTTCCTCTTCATAGTTGTAACACCTAGCATATAATAATTATATGTTTCACTGAAGGATGGCAATAGGCAGGTCTAGCTCACTCGGAACTGGAGAGGGAGTTTATATTTCGTGATAGGAAAGGGCTATTGTAACCAGCAAGCAAGTTGGTCTTCTGACCAAGATTCGTGATGGAAGATTTAACTGAACTAAAACCACAGTGGCACAGGACCTTAAATCCAGCCACTGATAATGTAGAGAAAGGTCCCCTTCAGAGGGTGAGGGGAAGTCTGGATGGGCAGCCTATTCAAGACACCCAAAAGAACGGCAGACAACTCAGTGCTTTAATGAAAAGATAAACAGGAGGTCAAGGGTTGCCCACAAACCTAATAACATAACCATAGTCTGTAGGGTCCTAAAATTGGTAAGGAAGAAAATCTGTAATGAAGAAGGATTTGGGCAGAAAATAGTCCTGGGGAGGAATTGCCAAGACAGTCCCATTGGGTCTGTGACTCCTTTCAGGTTATCAGGACACCCAGTCGGGCACAAAGAAGCCAGGTCCACTTCATCTCACTGTCCAGGTTCAGGGAAACCTGGGATCAGGAGCATCACTGAACTGGCAGAAAAGTCAATGTCAATGCCAACAACAATGACTTGAGACTGGCTTGGGAGTCTTAAGCCAAAGCCCCTGAGTCACAGAGTGCTCCTCCAAAGTCTAAAAATGAAGCTAAGTTCTCTGAGTACAAGGAGGGCTAGGGTCTGGTAGTCAGGCAGACTCTGGCAGTATCTGGGTATTTATATTTTTTCAAATGCTTTTTTAAATGGTTTCTTATTTACTTAGTTATTTGTAATTACATTTCTTTATTTATGTACTTATGTACATATATGTACATGAGCTTGCCGTGATGTGTGTGTATATAAGCAGACAACTTACAAGGATGAGTTCTCTCTCCCCACCATGTGGGTCTCAGGGGTAGAACTCAGGACATCAGGCTTTGCAGCAAGCACCTTACCCCACTGAACCATTTCACCTACCCAGGGTATTTATATTAGTTACTTTTCCTGTTGATGTGATTATATATATATATATATAAACACACACACACACTTATTGACAAAACCAGCTTGAGGAAGGGTTTGTTTGGTTCACAGTTCAAAGTACAGCCCATCATAGCAGGACAGTAAAGGTAACAAGTGAAGGCTTGCAGCAGCTGGCCGCCACGCTGCATCTGCAATCAGAAGAAGAGAGCAATGGATGACCGTGCTCACCTTGCTTCCACCTTTGGATGCAATCCAGGACCCAGGGAGTGGTGTCTCCTCACCTCTATTAACCTAACCTAAATACTCCAGTCACAGGAAGCCCAGAGGCTAACTCAATCTAGACAACCCCTTAAGGCTTGTGTCGTCTCCCAGGTGATTCCAGAACTCCTCCAGCTGACCACACTAACTGTCTCAGTGTTAGAATTGTAATAACAACTTAGAAGTGCAAGCACAAGGCCCTTACTGTTAAGAAGATTCTTTCAGTATTTTTTCTCATACAACCATAGGTATTTCAAGGAAGGGAAAGGAAGGAGAGGGGAGGGGAAGGGAAGGGAAGGGGAGAGGAGAGGAAGTGGAGGGGAGGGGAGAGGAAGGGGAGGGGAGGGAAGGGGAGAGGAGAGAGGAGGGAGGAGAGGAGAGAGGGAAGGGAGAGGAGAGGAAGGGGAGGGGAGGAGAGGGGATGGAAAGGGAGGGGAGAGGATTGGAGGAGAGAGGAGGGAAAAAAGAAAAGATGGAAATTGCAGGGAAAGACCCCCCAATGTCTATCTCTGAGCGCTGCAGACAAGAGCACACATGCACACATACACACACCTGCATTAACAAGTACATAAAACACATTCCAAAATAGAAAATAGAAAAATAAAACCCATGTGAGTGGGTAGATACATGCATCCAAACAGGTTAATATCAATATTTGCAATTTTATGCATTGAAAAACCTTTAGAACACTGTGACAAGTAATTCTATCTTTATAACGCTTAAAAAACTCTTTCAGCTGAGAATGCAATTAAGAAAATAGAAGAAAAATTGTTCTGTGGGTCTCAGGTGGAAGGGAACTCGGTATAGGAAACTGGTTCCATAGATTACAGAGAACCAGACCATGTGCAAAGGCTTCCCCACAGCAAGCAGGGGGAAGATGGCCCACTTTTTCACCCTGGAGGACCCACAGGAGAAACTGACTTCCCAGAGCCCACCCCTAGGGTACTGGGTCAGGAAGTAGGGTTCCAGCAGAGGCTGGAGCCTCTATCAAGAAAAAGGATGTCCTCCTGTCCCCCTAAAAGGCTCCCTGTTGGGAAAAAGAGAGCAGGTCAAGTTACACCAAGAAGCAACCTTTCCCCAGCTCTGTCCATCTCTTTGCTTTTGTTTGCAATCCGATTGATCTTCTCCCTGAGTCCCCTCTGAGGTGAGAAAAGTTTTCTGACCCATTCTC
Organism: Peromyscus nudipes; assembly: GCA_902168325.1. NCBI lineage: Eukaryota > Metazoa > Chordata > Mammalia > Rodentia > Cricetidae > Peromyscus > Peromyscus nudipes. The sequence goes on from CABHPH010150758.1 coordinate 60,262, forward strand.
CAAATAAATCTAGCAACACCGGTCTGAGCATCTGTCGTTTCCTTTGGGGCTGGAATAATGTCAGAGAGTGGATGACCAGGAGACAAAGTGACCAGAGCTCCAGGAGAACATCACGGTCAAAGACGATGCCTGTCTGTTAAAGTTCCAGCCGAGTGCTACTCTGCTTAGCCGAGTGCTACTCTGCTTAGTTAATCTTTCTCTTCACTCTCTGGCATCTAATGGACTCTTAAGGGAATATTTTAAGCCTGCACAACCAATTTCCTCCTTCAAGTCAGACCGAGTACAATCCAGAAAGAGAGGCAGGGAGAATCTTATCCAGGGAGGTACCTCTGGGTCCCCTCCCACTCTTCACATGTCTTCGCTAAGAGCCAACAGCATACCAGAGAGGCCTCTGCCTTCCCTTAACTGCAGCAAGCAAACAGAGGTGCCACTTTCAAGGTCATCTCGACATGTGGCTACTTTCCAGCATCTGACTCACTGGACATTGCTTTGTTATGGCATCAGCTGTCAGCAGGCCAGGGGACAAGAACTGAGCCTCTTCCAAGCCAAGCCCAAGCACACAGAAATAGGACTGAAATTCTGCTTTTGCTCTTCTTCATCCCAGTCCTCACGCTCACGTGGACACATAGGCCTACCACCTCCATCCCTCTTCCCTCATCATGTTCCTAATTTATCATCCATTCATTTACTTAATAAACACTGATTATCTATGATGTGCTAAGCACTAAAGATACAACAGAGAATAAAATCAGCACTGTTTCAACTCTCATAGTGCTTATATCCTAGTCTAGCGTGGCCCACAAACAATAATTGAAATACGTTGTTTGTCCAACGATAGTATGGGCTTATTGAAAAATAAAGTAGCTGTGCTTCACCAAGGTTGGAGCTTGGAAGTTTTCGAAGTGTGACATTTGTCAAGGGGAGCCTTGCAGCCAAGATCTAAGTCAGATTGTGAGCCCCACAGACACCTTAGGCAACAGAAGTGTACAGTCATAAGACACAATAACTCAGGTCAGAAGGAACCATGAGTGCAAATGACCTGGGGCTAGACCTCACATGATGACATGCTTTAGGGTCAGTAAAACGTCTGTTGTAGCTGGAATGCCAACCCACAGAAGGGCAACAGTACAAGCTGGGGATGGGCTCCAGGATGTGAGGAGCTGAGGTTGGGTGAGAACTTGGGCTTTGGTTCTGAGGGAGCATCAGAGCAAGCAGAACAGAACAATAACATGGGATGACTTTGCTGCTACCATCTGTTGGAAACCAAATGGAATTTAGGGGAGAAAAAAAAAAGGAAGAAAAAGCAGGAAACCCAGTTCCAACAACGCAGGCAGGAGGACACCGGGCCAGCAGGAAGCTGGATTTTCAATACTCTGGAGGCGTATTAGAATTCTTCCTTGATTGTGACAGGTAAATTTATGATCTTTGTTAGTACACAGTCCAGGAAACTGAGTGGTGAGGATCTCAGTTACCAAGGCTTTGGTTAATGGCTTTCATTGGTTTTTTTTAAGGACCCTGTAAGGGTTTGGTCTTTAATTACGTCATCAGCCTTCACCGGTGTCCCAGCCTAAAAAGCAGGTGGGCGCTCTGTTCTTTCTCTTTCTCTCCGCTCCTTTCCTCTTGTCGGGCTCTCTCTCTCCCTCCCCCCTCTGTCTCTCTGTTTCTCTCTTTCTCTCTCTCCTTCTCTCTGTCTCTCTCTTTCTCTCTCTACCTCCCCCCCCAATAAAGCTCTAAAAAGGTAACCATGGCTGTGATTCTTTTAATCAACACGCTCCTCCGCCGGCATGGCAGCCGCGGGCGGTGACCAGCCAGGGGAGGGGTGCAGCGCCGTAGCATAACCAACAGCAAAAAATAACTAACCCCTATAAAGTAGGGATAAATATAATCAAAAAGAAAAAAATAAGTGAGTTATCCTACTCATGATGAGGAGTATCAATGCCCTGTGCTCCTGAGAGCAAGTCCCTGCACAAAGACTTACATATGTCATCTGAATACAAGGCATCAATCTCTCTATGAGGAAGTGACAGCTCAGAGAGGTCTTCAAACATAGCTCAAGTTACAAGACTACTCTATGGCCAAGATAAGGACTTCAACCCAGCATTACTCATTCACTCAATGGACACTTACTGGTTGTCTAGTACAACTGCACACAACAGACCATATACCTTCAATAAATGTAGCTGACTTTTCATTTAACAAGCCTTTATGAGCATCTACTAAATATTGGCATATTGGGGCTACAGAGATGGCTCAGCAGTTAAGAACATTGCTGTTTCTGCAGGGGTCCTGACTTTGTTATGATATTGCATGCAGGGGACCTCCAGCTAGCCAGGGTGTCCCATGCGTGAGGGAAAATATGCTGGGCAGAAGTAGTGGTGGGTGGCAGTGCATGAACAGACAGTCACTCACACCCAGGTGCTGCATCCACATGGAGAGAGTTTATTAGAAAGATAGAGAGAAAGAGGGAGAGAGGAAGAGAGGAGGGAAAGCAGAGATGTGCACACCTCACGGCGAGGAAGCGGGGAAAGGCAGAAGAGAGAGAATAAGGGGAAGGATTTTTCCTTAAAATGAGGCTTTTCTGTAAGGATGCAGAGCAGCCCCAACGGGCGAGTTTCCAAGAGGAGGGTCAGAATACTAACATTGGTTTCCAAGGGGTGGGTCAGAATGCTAACATTCCTCCATTTTGATTATTATGAAAAGGTGAGTTATTGGTAGCAAGTGAGGGAACAGGGGGGCTGAATTCTGGAGACTGCTTCAAGCTGAAAAGGGGCAAAGTTGGGAGGGAGAAACAGGAGTCACCCACTGCATCAGGATCTCAGGTGTCTGTACCTTAAGGGAGCTGAGAAGGCAGGTTGCAGCAGTGATGTTCCAGGAGCTTGGGGAATGGCACACCAAATCAGGAGTACAGAAGCCATAGCATCTGCTGTTTCTCTGGAGGTCAGGCAGGAAGAGTGAATCTGCAAAATATGCTCGAAAAATAGGTGGGTTCAGAAATGGTCTCCGGAGATTGTTAGTTTCCATCAGACCAGATTTCTTGATACAGTGGCAGAACTTTTCCCAGGAACCTGCAGGTATCTGTAAGACAGCTGAAATAGATTTACATCATAGCAAAAAGATTAAAAATCTTAAGAACCATTTGTAGTCAATTCTGTATCAGTTTATCAAAACTTCATTTATTAATATTAATACTTTGAACCTCTAGAGTTATATCTGAAGCCAATCTATCCTGTACCATGAAGTCTGTGAATGAGGCATATCTGTCTGTAATTTTAACAGGACACTTATTAATGAGCGATCAAGGTACTTATAATCTTGGGATTGGGGCTGTTAAACTGATACTCTAGTCATCAAACATCATCAGATCTGAGAAGGATAAATTTAAGAGGTGAGGCAGCTTTTCAGCTACCGAGGCAGCAATCCCAAGTCTCTCTGTGGTCACTGAGGGACAGAAGCCCCAAAGGCAGTACTTGTTCAGCTGATGGGTCCAGAAGATCTGACAGATTTTTTTTCTGTGTAGTAGAAATCTGGGGTGGTCATCCTACCTGTCTTGGCAGAGAGGAAAATTGATCCCTGTTGCTCCTCTTATTTACAGTCTGGACAGGATCTCAACTTTTTGCTGCACGGCCAGCCTTGCCATAAGCTTCCAGGTGGAACTTCTTCTGTGGCCATCTATCTTCTTGGAGAAGATACAGGATGCTGCCAGGAGCTGACACATCTATCATAAAAAGCTTTTATATTAAATACCATATTCTCATATCTCTAAAGATGTTTGAGGACTGGGGGAACAAAATCTGTTAGATGTATAAATTAAATCTGAGTATACAAGTTTCCCAGTCAGTTAGAGCTTAATGAAGTCAGCAAGGACAGGGAGGCTCACATTCTTAAGCCTGACTAGGCCTTGAGTAAGGTGAGACATTTTTTAAGCCATTGACAGTGCTATCTGAATCTATTACCATTTTAAAGGCCCTGTAGCTATAGTTTTGATCTTTGTAAGTACAGCCAGAATATAATCCTGAATGATTTATATAGAAATATTTATTTCTTAAGGTCCTATAATATTTCCCTGATTCTGCATAAAGAATGTCAAGTGTCTTATTGCAGAACCATTTTAATTAATAAATATTGGATCCAGTTTCCTGGTATGTCAATGGACATTAGGGGACCAATTTGGTCCCCTACACCAGGGGTTCTATCCTTAACTTAGCCCTGAAGCCTGTCCTGGGAACAGGGAGCACAGGACAACGCATTCTCCATAACTGCTCCAAGCTGAAATGGTGCATAAGTGGTCAGGACTCTGGCTAGTCAAAGGTAAGGAGGGAACTCAGGCAATGGGGTATTTATCAGAAGCATGTGGTCATCTGACCTAGCTGTAGAGAAAGGAAATAATTATGTTTAGTTGGACTGATCTACATCAGCCTTCAGCAAGTCCATGTGTCACAGGTTGAAGTCAGTAGCTGGTGTCAGTCAGTCAAATGGAAGCTCACTGAAATACACTGGATACAGACTAGAGACAAGAGTTAAAATTTATGAACTTATTTGGAATCTTTTTGCCCATGGTCTTAGTGATTGGGAAAGGAAGACCAGGAGGGAGAGAAATACCATCCTCAGGAATAGACAGGTGAGGAAAACCCATTTATCTAGAGCTCATTTTGCCTCTGTGAAGTGGATCCAATGACTTCTTTTGATCCTGTGAAGTTTATATGAATTTTAAAATAAGCTGGCAAGTTGGCTATATTGACAGCATGTGGGGAGAATAGGTCTCCAGGCCCTGCCCACTTGAGTCTAAGAGTGACAGCTGGGGAATGCCAGGCCAATACCAGAGGAGTTTCTTCAGCCCATAAAACAATGGTAAAACAAATCGATTTCCTGACCTCCCCCCATACAGACGGCCTGAGCACTGGGTGCCCCACCCATGCTTGAGCCACGGACAGGGAGTGACTTTTTGCTGCCCTTAGTAAAGATGGTGGCGAGGCCATATGATCTGTCTGTTTTGAACTTATTTAAGATGGTGCCTTGACTACGTGATTGCCCTTATCAAATATGGCACCTGACTACATGGTCATGTAGTTTTTTTTTTTTCCTCAAGACAAACTGAACAGATAAGGAACAGATAAATTGAAGCATCTAAAAGTCAGTCAGAAAGAAATATAGGTGGCCACGTCAATCATACATCACTATTTACACATAGGAAATAAACTTTTTAAAAGAAAGACAGAGAAAAGTTTTTTGGGGAAAGTTTTATGGTTAATGCATTAGAGCTCAGAGCTGGTGCTATGGAGGGGACCAGAAAACAGAGTGGCAGTACAGCCGGGCAGGATAGAGGGACCCCCTGGGCTGTGGCATCGTGTAAGCAGACACAGAGGAATGAACCCAAGCCATGACTTGGTGACAGATCATGCACATTTTCCACAGTAAAGTAAAAGTCCAGCAGACTGACCTCCAGCATCCTAGAGGGTCAGTGAGGTCCAACAAGATAGCCAGAGGACCATCGTACCTAAGGCTATGGGCCATGGAATTGAGTGGACACAGGCTGTCTCCATATGCCGTCACATAGGGACAGGGGACAGGGCTATGAGCCCAAAAGACATGTGGTTCTGGTACCAGCGAGTGAAATGAGACAATCCTCACTTGTGGGAAATGGCAGAAGGGAAGAGGGGAATCGTACCAATCTGACAGGGTGAAGAGTCCCCAGTGGTCCTGCAGTCAGAAAAATGGTGGGTGGTACAGGGGCCCAGAGCTCCTCAGACTGTCAGCAGGCAGGAGAAAGCAGTGGGATTGCCTGCCAACATCAAGGCACCAATGTTATGATATTGCATGCCAGGGACCCCTGGCTGGCCAGGGTGTCCCATGCATGAGGGAAATGCAGTGGTGGGTGGTGGTGCACAAAAGGACAGTCACTCACACCCAGGCGCTGCATCCACATGGAGAGAGTTTATTAGAAAGATAGAGAAAGAGGGAGAGAGGAGGGAAAGCAGAGGTGTGCACACCTTATGGCAAGGAACGGCGGAAGGGCAGGAGAGAGAGGAAGGCGAAGGATTTTTCCTTAAAATGAGGCTTTTACATAAGGATGCAGGGTGGCCCCAAGGGGCGGGTTTCCAAGGGGCGGGTCAGAATACTAACATTGGTTTCCAAGGGGCAGGTCAGAATACTAACAGGCTTTAGTTCCCAGCACCCATGTTGATGGGCTCCCAACCACCTATAACCCAGCTTCAGGGGGTCTGATGCTCTTCTGGCCTCCATGGGTACCAGCACTCATGTGAATCTCTGTGAATCTCTCTCTCTCTCTCTCTCTCTCTCTCTCTCTCTCTCTCTCACACACACACACACACACACACACACTTAAAAATAAGCAAGTGCTAGCGTAAAACATAAGAAAAATGTAAAACTCCTCAAGTAGAAATAAATACAAAAAAAAGGAGCAAAGCTAAGCGTGGAGTACCACATTCCTAATTGGGTTGGTCAGGGATGCTCTCTGCTAGGAACACACATAAGCAAAGAACTAAAGGCGGCGTGCTGGGTGGGCATATCACAAGAGAGCCTTGCTGCCAGAGGGAACAAGAGCTGGAGTGAAAATCCAGGGTGCGTCAAGCTTGAGACATCAGAAAAGCTTGGGACATCCTCCTCTGCTGGAGAGGGGGATGTAAGTGAGAGGGTGAAATCAGCCAGAAGGCATATCCCAATCTGAGGGAGAAATGACAGTGACTCAGCCCAGGTCAAAAGAGGTAGTCATAGTGAAAAATAATAGTAAAGATGTACTTTCAAAGTTCAGGATTTGGAATTTTTTTATGTGAAATGAAAGAAAGATAAGTTGCTGTTTTGTTTTTGTTTTTAAAGTGAACAACAGTGTGATGATATATTGTGTACCCTAATAAACTTGCCTAAAGATCAGAGGACAAAGCCAGCCAATAGATTAGACATAGGGGTCAGGCAGCGGTGGCATACGACTTCAATCCCAACACTTGAGATCTCATGCCTTTGCTTGGGAAACACACATGCCTTTAAAGTGTGCTTAATATAATATTAAGGAAGTAATATGGCAGGGCAGAGAAAGGTATATAAGGCATGAGGAAACAGGAACTCACTCTCTTTAGTCTGAGGACTTCATAGAGGCAAGAACTAGTGGCTGGCTGCTCTGCTTCTCTGATCTTTCGGCTTTCACCTTGATATCTGGCTCTGGGTTTTTTATTAAAAAGCCATCTAAGATTCGAACAACACTACAGGGAACATGGAGTGTATGCCCATGGCTCACACCTGTGATCTCAGCTTTAGGAGATGGAGGCAGGACAATTGTAAGTTTGAGGCCAGCCTGGGCTACAAAATAAGACCCTGTCTCAAAAAATCCAAAACAACAAAGCACATTTAGAAGGAAAGAAAACCAAGATGCTAATTTGGGGATGTAGGGTAACTGGTTAACACACTAATCTTGAGCTCAGAGGAAAGAAATAGACTGGAGACAAAATTGAGTCCCCATGTGTATGGTACTTACCCTCTAAGTTTGGAAAAGAACACTTAGGGAGTGAGAAGAGCAAGTAAGGATGACCCTAGCTGTGGAACAAAAGACAGCACTCCATCTTTAGACATCAGAGAAATTTGACAGGAAACTGGTTATCCTGATCTCCATGCTTAGGTCAGAATCTTGGGAGTCTGAGCACAGAAAATTTTCTTTTTAAGAAGCTCTACCAGTAATTCTAATGTTGAGTTTGGAAAAGGGTTAAGCGAATATTCCCTGCTATGCCTTAGGGTAATAGTTTAATGAACTACTTATAATTAAGCTTGAGTTATTCATGTTAGGTAATTAGTAGAGTTTATGAGATGACAATTTTGAATCAATAGGCAGAAACAAAGTGAGAGTCAGGAAACTATGGTCAATGGTACATTTTGTGCTCTTTAAAAAAAAAAAAAAAGAACTTGACATTTGCTAAATCATAGACTGAATCTTTAAATTTAAAAAAAACCCAGCATATCCTAATTTCCATTCTTATATGATCTTGGGTATGTTCCTAAGGATTTTTTTTATTTTTGTAGATTCTTTGAGAGTTTTATACAACACATTTAGATCATATTCATCCCTTTCCCCAATTCCTCTCAAATCCACCCCTTCTCTACTCACCCAAGTTGTTTGTTTGTTTTTCAAATCCATCAAGACCAATTTGTGCTATCCAAATATGGACTTGTAGTCTTCCCCAAATATGGACTTGTAGTCTTCCCCAAATACAGACTTGTAGTCTTCCCCTGGAGCATGGCCAACTTCCCAGGGAATCCACTCTTAGAGAAAACTGTCTCTCCTGCCAGCTGCTAATAATTGCCAGTAGCTTCAAGATTAGGGGTGTGATTTTTGTGACTAACTCGTATCTCCACACTGGAATTTATTCTGGCATGGACTTACATAGGTTGTTTACATGCCGTCGCACTGCTGTGAACTCACATGAACAGCTGCCCTGATTTTTCCGGAAGACAATTGCCTTGGATAGTAATCCATGACCTAAGGATCTCATGTTCTTTCTGCCCCTCTTCCACAATGATCCCTGAGCCTTGGAAGGGGGGATTGCGGTATAGATGTTCCATTTGGGCCTGAGTATTCTGCGGTCTCTTATTCTCTGCACCTAGCTCAGCTGTGGGTCTCTGTGTTAATCACTGTCTACTACATTTGAAGCTTCTCAGATGAAGGTTGAGAGATGCACTGATCTATGAGTATAACAACATAAGTCATTAGGATTTGGTTTAATATTATGTCCACTAAATAGAATAATAGTAGTAGGTGCTTCCCAAGCCCCTATAATCTAGGTAGCCATAGGTTCTTGGCCAAATAATGGTGCCGTTCACAGTTTCATCTTGTGGAATGAAGTTAAATCCAATCAGAAAGTGGTTGGATTACTTCCATGATGTTTGTGCCATTATTGCCCCAGTAAGCATGTCTTGCCTGCCCAGTAGCTGTACTGTAGCTCTCCGGATTCACAACTGGGAATGACTGGGGGCTAATCTTCTCCCCCAGTATCATGCATAGCACCTTCTAACACTATGAAGGCTAGACAGTAGGGTAAGTGCCAGCTTGCATTCTCCATGTTCTATGACTCAAGCATCTTTGGCAACGGGGTCTTATCTTCAAGTTCCAGAGGGTAGCCAATAGCAACAGCAACAACCTATAACATTTTGGGGTTATATGAGACCTCACTGGTCCCAAAAAGAGTAACCCATTCCTGGAACTGGACTTTTTGTTCTTTAGACTCAAGTGTTGCTGCTCTGTTATGAGGTAAGTCTATTTTAGCTCTCTCTCTCTCTCTCTCTCTCTCTCTCTCTCTCTCTCTCTCTCTCTCTCTCTGTGTGTGTGTGTGTGTGTGTGTGTGCATGTGCGTGTGCCTGTGCGTGTGCGTGTGCGCGTGTGTGTGTGTGTGTGTGTGTGTGTGTGTGTGTGTGTGCACAGAGCACCTCAGTCACCTAGGGAGGTGCTAACCATAGCCATTCTTAAAGGAACTCTGAAAGGAAGTCTATAAAAAAAGAAAAAAAGGAACTCTGATAAGTGCCACATATCACTGAATTGAACAAGACCATGAATATGATGTGGAAATCCACAAAGGGACTTTAAGAGTCAAAGATTGCCGGGCGTTGGTGGCGCACGCCTTTAATCCCAGCACTAGGGAGGCAGAGGCAGGAGGATCTCTGTGAGTTCAAGGCCAGCCTGGGCTACCAAGTGAGCTCCAGGAAAGGCGCAAAGCTACACAAAGAAACCCTGACTCGAAAAACCAAAAAAAAAAAAAAAGAGTCAAAGATTAACAAAACCACAATGGCCCCAGGGGAGTCACGGCAGCTGACTGTACAGTTCTGTAGCATGCATACCGCTCCCCACAGCAAAGGCTGTCACAGATTCTGGGACTGGAAACTCTGCTTACATCAAGCAAGGAGAGAAGAACTAAGTTGGAGCTGCACAACTGCAGCATTTGGTAAACTCTGGCGTAGGGATCTGTTGCCTGTGAAGAACTGATGATACTGCGTGTGGAAGGAACGGGAACGGTAGTCAGCTCAGCACCAGACTGCAATGGCAAACGGAGAAATACCTCAACTTGCCTTCTCAGCTTTCACTGAAAAACCCATGAAGCTCCTGAGTTTATTAAGCAAATGAAAATTGGCCAGGAAGGAATTTGGAAAGAAGACATGAGCCATTAATCAAGGGCAGTCCCAGACCGGTTACCACTGAAAGAATGGAAATTACGGTCAAAAAAAACATGAGGGCTCAATCCTAGCAACTGGAATTTCCAGATGCACGGGAAAGTATGCACTTCAAAGGACTTCGCAAACAGTAACCCTTCTGTCGAGACTCCTGGGGCCGAGGATTGTACTTGCCACCAGAATCCTGCAGGCATCCTACCATAGAGTGAGACTTGGGACAGCAGGTCTAACCAGGACCACCAGGAGTTAATTCCAAGGACAATGTTCTAAACCAGCACAGGTGCCCTTGCTGATCGGAGAGTGCTTTTGGAGAGGCCTCTTCCTTCAGTGCCACAGTGCTGATTAAGGCAGCGGCACACCATTACCTCCTAGAGTCTTTTCATGAAACCACAATTGCAGAGGCAACTAGCCGCCTGTTACATGAACCTGTCATCAAGATGGAAGCTGAAAATGGTAAGTTACACAACAGTGAGATGGGCCTGTGCATCCACTCAAGCAAGGAAATTCAACCTCATACTGACTCACTTAAGGCTCCTTCCTTGCCCGGTTACACTGAGACTTAGACATATGTCGGTGCTGGCTGCTTACAAAAGGAAATTAAAAAAAAAATTCTTAAAGCATTTACTGGTGTCAACTTTGTGGCATCGCGTAAAGTGCATTCTATGCTTCTGCATGTCTACTCTTAAATGTGTTGCCTTCAAAAGCTATGGTTATCTGTATCATTACTGTTTTATAGATGAAAAAACTAGTATTCAATTAAGGGCAGTCACTTGTCCAAGGCCACACAATTAACCACAGAAGAAGAATTTGACTCTGGCCACTTGACCCTGACGTCTTTAGCTGCTCTAACTAAGCATTTTGACTTCCTGTAGTTACCTGCCCAGGCTCCAATATGAAGTCTGACCAAGACAGAATGCATGAAACAGTCACATTTACCTTCCTCTTAAAGACGGCCTTCTTGCCTGGTAGGTGCCTACTTACAAAGAAACTCCACAAAAAAAAAAAAAAAAAAAAAAAAAAAATTTTTTTTTCACTTTTGTTGAGCCATCCACGTGGATAATGAATTACGGCCACTTTCAGCTCCCTTTCCTTCTCACACTCCCCCTTTTCCTGCTGAAACCCAGGCGTCTTCTCAACTACCTTTGGTATTTGTTTATTTTTTATTAATTAAATTTTTTTCATTTATTTTACATACCAACCACAGTTTCCCCTCCCTCCTCTCCTCCTGTTCCTTCCCCCACCTCCTATCTACCCTCTCCTCATCCACCCACTCCTCCTCCTCAGAAAGGGGCAGGCATCCCATGGGTGTCAACAAAGCATGGCACATCAAGTTGAGGCAGGACCAACCTCCTCCCCGCTGCATCAAGGCTGGGTAAGACAACCCAGCATGGGGAATAGGTTCCCAAAAGCCAGGTGAAGCACCAGGGACAGGTCCTGTTCCCACTGCTAGGGGCCCCACAAACAGACCAAGCTACACAACTGTTACAGCATGCAGAGGGCCTAGGTCAGTCCCATGCAGGTTTCCCTAGCTGCTGGTCCAGAATCCATGAGCTCCCACAAGCTCAGGTCAGCTGTCTCTGTGGGTTCCCCTGTCATGACCTTGTCCAAAGAGAGAAGAGGAAATAGAAGAGATCTCCTGGGTAAACTGGGGGCAGTGGAGGAGGGTGGGGAATGGCAACATGAGAGATTGTGTTGGGTGGGTTGGGGACCGGATGGAGAGGGAGAGTAATGAAAGATGTCTTGATGGGTGGGGGAGCATTTCAGGGTTAGGGAGAAACCTGGTGCCAGGGAAGCTTCCAGGAGTCCACAATGATGACCCCAACTAAGACTCCTAGCAATACTGGAGAGGGTGCCTGAACTGCTCATGCCCTGTAATCAGATTGGTGACTACCCTAATTATCATCGGAGAGCCTTCATCCAGTAACTGATAGAAACAAATGCAGAGATCCACAGCCAAGCACTGGCGAAGCTTGGGGAGTCCTATTGAAGAGAGGGAGGGGGGATTGCCTCAACTAAATTTGCATACTCAGCATGAGAGCTTAGTGCGGTTGAAGTGGAAAATGTAGACTGCTTGTGAGAATGTGACCTTCACAGGGGCCAATTTAGACTCTTGTACATTCTGTACCAAGAATGAGGTCCATCCATCTTCCTTCCAGAGCCAGCTGGATGTGGACTTGGGCTCCAGCTGTTCCCATTACAAGGCACAGATAGGGAGCATCAACTCAGACTTGGAGGATATTTCTACAGAAGAGGATGATAAAGGCTCAAAAGAATGGAGGGAAGCTGGGTAGACGCGGCATTCCCTGCGGAGGCAAAGAAACTTCAGTCTTCCTAACCCTGGAAATGTTTTCTACTACTCTATTCCTGTATTCTAGGGAAGGGTCAGAGGAGTCCACTCCGTTACCCAGAGCCAACCTTGCTCCAGCTTCCAGAAACACTGCGCAGAGCTGTGGCAGATTTCTATGTCAGCAGGAAGCCAGCTTGCCACCCACACACTATTATTGGAGCAGGCTAGAACTTGGCGTCTGGCTGGCACAGCTGCCAGGCACACCTTGCCAATGGCTGCAGGTGCTGGCTGCTGCCCTGGCACCCTTGACAGTACAGGAGAGTGCAAGAAAATATAACAGGAACATTTTTTTTTCCAGTTTAGGGCAGCAAATGCAGCAATGTGTCTTGCTGTGACACTAGCCGGGAGAGTCGGGATAGACTGCATTACAAGCTTACTTTAAGCATGAGAAATACTTGCTGTTCACGGAAGACGTTCTCCCACTTGTTTTTGGTTAATAAGAACCCCGTCGGGCGCAATGCTGTACAACTGTAATCCAGCACTTTAGGATCTAGAGGCAGGAAGATCTAGAGTTCCAGGCCAGCCTGGGCTACATAATACCCTGTCTCAAGAAAAACAGAGAGCGAGAAACAGAGAGCAAGTGAGAGAGAGAGAGAGAGAGAGAGAGAGAGAGAGAGAGAGAGAGAGAGGGCTATTAGGGTCAGAAAGGATGACATCTTTAACACCCAGATAAGAAGCATCTGCCCCACCCCACCCCACCCCCACCTGAGACTTTGCAGTGTTCTCCTGAGCCCTGCATGCCCAGGGAACAGGGAGAGATTAGATGGCAGGAATCTAAATAGAATATATTGCAAGTCTTTTCATCTCCCTGGGATGAGGAAGTCTTACTGGAAAACAACTATTTAGAAAGAACATAATTTGTAAACACTGGCTCCCAGTGGAGGGGAAGGAGATAGAAAAAAAAATGAGTCTTCCATCTCCAAAAACAGAAGAAGAAAATGGGGGCCAAGTTGCATGTAAGCAAATGTTCCTGAATCAGAAAGTCAACTGTTCTGATCACTTTCAAGGAGCCATCTATTTGGGCAGGAAGATGTCTGCCACCCGTGTGTTCTGAAATGTCAAGCAAGGGTCCCACAAGCTCTTTGAGCTTGAGGTTCTCCACCCACAGAGAGGTTAACAGTATGTTCAAGGTCCAGGATTGTACATGCCAGGAGACAACATGCCTTCCTGAGAAAGGTGTCCCAGACTCTCTAGGGGAGAATTGACCATGCTTTCTCAGGAAAAAAAAAAATACTGGAGATGTGTTATAAGTGGTTCACCAAGCTGCTCGTGCCCCATGCAGAATGCTAACTAGCTGATTAGCTAATCAGGACCAAAAAGGTACTGCAGATTAATTTATCCAACTCCCCATCCAGTTGCTAAACACATGGATAACATATAAGGATAAGGATATCTGTCCCATGTCTTCTAGATGCTTACTATCCAGTGGGGAATCTTAAGAAATATACACAAATTGGGCTAAAGAGATACCTCTCTTGGTAAAGGGCTTACCATCCAAGCATGGGAACCTGAGTTCAATCCCAGGACCCACATAAAAAATTTAAAAAAAAAAAAAAAAACAGGCATAGGAATGTATTCTGGGAAGGTGGAGACAGGTGGATCCCTGGGGCATGATAGCTTGCAAACCCAACCTGATTGGTGAAATCTACCAGTGAGAGACCCTGCCTCAAAAACAAACAACCATAAAGAGATGGAAGGGGTCTAAAGAACTCATACCCTTACACAGATATGTGCACATTCATACTGTTGTATGATATTTTGTTTGTGTTCTGACAAATAAAGCTTCCTGGAGATTAGAGGATGGAGCTAGCCACTAGGTAACCATAGAGGCCAGGCAGTAGTGGCACACACCTTTAATCCCAGCACTTGGGAGGAGGAAGCAGGAAGATCAGGAGTTCAAGGCACTCTGAGCTACAGAAGATTGAACCAGTCTAAAAGAGAAATGGAGCCCGGCAGTGGTGGTGGCTCATACCTTTAATCTCAGCATTAGGGAGATGGAGACAGGGATATAAGGTGGGTGGAGACAGGATCTCAGCCCCCATTGGGTCTGAGGTTTTGTAGAGGTAAGAAGTCTCTAGTGGCTGCTGCTCTGCTTCTCTGATCTTTCAGCTTTCACCCTGATATCTGATTCCGGGTTTTTATTTAATAAGACTAATTAGGATCGTGCTTCAACATACCCTTACACAGATATGTGCATTCATGCTCGCATACACACACACACACACACACACACACACACTATATATATATATATTATATATATATATCAACAAATCACTGACTCACATTAAAATGTGTGACACAAGTTGACCATTTACCTAACACAGACGTTCTAAGTCACATTAGTGGGGCTGATGAGCGCTAACCTCACACGGGCATTCTTCTTCTTAAGGTTCATGTTCACCAGTGGAAAGATGAAGTCCCAAACATGGGAAGAGGGAGAATTTGGTCATTTGTTCTGTGCACCTCCTATTCTTTAGAATCCAGAGAGGACTGGGTATAGAAAGTTTGTAAAAGAAAAACAAACAAGTCTATGGACTCACCAGGCTTTAGAATCTTTTTTATCCCAGGGTAACAAGTGTCACCCTGCATTTTAATATGTTCTTACATCAGCTGCTGAGTTCCAAATATGTTAGGAAGCTTCATTATTCTTCTTAACCGTCTCTTGCCTATACAGTAACAAATTTCCACTTCAATTGTACCTTTAAAAATGATCAAGGTAAGATACTTCTACCAAAGATTTATGATTCCCCATGTAAATGAAAGCAAGCTCTTCTCTCCAGCAATGTATCATAAACTTGCCAACATCTAGGCTGGGAGATACATGATGTTTTTAAACAGACTTCAAAGGTCAAGGGTACACAAAGACCTAGAATTACTATTGCACCTAAAATTATTTTACAGCCTTCCAAAGAACATGGGGGAAAAATGAGTGCAATTCTCCAAATGAAGTGCTGCCCCAAAACACACTGCTGAGTCCTTGGAAGTACGTAGGTAATATAAGGAAGACCAGACCATTCTCTTCCTCACAGCCAGTGCAAGACAAGAGGTAGCAGCCTGGGCACTACCATAGAGTGCCCATGAGTGCTCTGAACTTGAATGTGGTTGTACATCATTTTCTCCCACAAATAGAAACCTTCTCTTTTTGTTTTTCATTTTTTTATTCCTCTTCACATCCTAAGCACGTGGATTTCAGTTCTTTTATTTTTTTTTAAATCCTCCCTGTTCTTACATTTTTTTATTCTCTTGGTTGACATAATGATTTCCTCTACCATATCATACACTATTTGGGTCATTAGGATTATAATAACCCCTTCTCTTTCAGAACTATAATCTGTTGTGTAGAAATTTCATCTGTATTGAGACATTCCTTCCTGGAGAGATTCAACATTAAGACTCAAAAAGTAAACAGGACTTTCAAGACTCAGTGTGTAAACAACTCACAAGTCTTGGGACATTCATGGAACCTCTAACATTCACAAGGTTCCCCCCGCCAAAGAAGACACTAGCACCAGCAATTGCTAAGGGAAGGAGAGAAACGTGGTCCTCCCACCCACCAGCCAAGCAAGTCCTGCAAGGAGCTCAGGGTTACAGTTTTCCTAAGTGGCCATCCATGCTGTGGTAGACCTTCTGGTGATGCAGCTCCTGTAGGTAACCCCAGCACCCTGGAAGTGGTCTCAGTAAACTCATAGGTTCACCAAGCTGGACACTGGTGCAGTCATTACTCTGGTCTGTCATTGATGCCCTACATATGGTGAACAGACACTTGCTCATGTCTCCCAGCATTGACATTGACATTGACATTGCCAGGAAGTCATGTAGCAACTTCTTTATTGATTCCTAATTTAATCCCATTAGACAGCTTTCATTTTAAGTATCCAATCAAAACTGCTCTGGGTTTGGGACGACAGCTCAGTGGTAGACTGCTGGTCTGACTTCTGTGAGGCCTCTGGTTCCACACACTGCTCATGTTGCAATTGCGCTCTAAAGGCAAAACCCAAAACTGAAAGCCTGGATTCAAATAAGCTTTAAAAACGAAGTTAAGGAGTGAGTTCTAGAAAGAAAAAAATGGGTGTTGCCAATGCTCTACACCTCCAACCCCAGAGAATCTTCCATTGCTTATTTTACAGGTATGGAATACCTTCAAATTTGCACAAGGAAAACCTAGTTTCCAGAACTTACAAATACAAACAAGAACGAAGAAAATAGTTATTTTTAGATCAAGAAATGGTGGAGGGGGGAAGACTAAAATGGGTGGTTGATCCAGCCTACTTTCGTGTGATTTTAAATAACAAGATTTCTCCCACTTCCCTTTGCAGGTTTATGGAAATTATGTAAGAAATATTTTCCTGACATTCAGGCTGAGCTTTCCTTTTCTCAATTTCATCGTGTCAGGAATAGCTGCGCCTCTCCACACCACCTCAGACATTTCCTGTAGCACCTGCAGATGTCTGTTTTCTCCCTTTTCTCAGTCCTCATCCAAGCCAAACATACTTAGTTCTCTTAATCTACCCATTTAAGCCATTTATCATACTTTTGAATATGTTCACTCTTTCTACGTCACACAGATGCCAGCACCCAAAGGGCTCACCATTGATGTCACATAAGCAGTTTCTACCTTTATACCGCTGGCATTTTACTTTGAGTGTGAAACCCAAAATAATACTTTTTTTTTTTTAATTGTAGACGCTTTCTTTCCATTATCAACCACAGGTGGCTTCACGTCTCGGTGCTTTCCAAGCACTGAACCGCAGGCCCATTGGGCGTCTGTCATTTGGATTACAGCCTCTCAGGAGTCAGAAATAAGCAAGTTCTTTCCCTGGCACTCCCCTCATTCCTAGCAGTTCATCTGGTGTGGTGCAACTATTCACAGCTAAGGGATGCCAAGTTTACAAGTGCACAGCTTCTTCCAGAGTCCTGCTAGAACGTCCTGGCTAGTTCTTAAAGGTTAACTAACCTACACCCACACAAACCCGTCAACAGCTGAACAGATTCCCAAAAACAAGCCTAATTTTGCTATTTTATATGCCTTTAAAACTCCACCTAAAAGTGTAAGATACTCTTCAATTTTTTATGTATTTTATCATTAGTTAGCATATAAAGCATTGCATCTCATCATGACATTTTCAGATGAGATTTATTTTTGTGAATTCTCCTCACCATCTCTTTTCCCCTAGGCCTCTGTCTCCTCCCATACCTTCCACACACATCCAGTGGCCTTTGTTCTGATTTTCTGTCACATGGGTCCCACTGTGCCTCCCCCATTTCCTCAACACCACCTTTTCTTTTCTCGTGGTCTCCTGTCCGGTTTCATATCCTCCATCTACCCTCACACCCACTTGTATGCACTTATATGAGCTGGGGTCCACATATGAGAACGAACATGTGATTTTTGTCTTTGTGAGCCTGAGTAACCTTGTTTAATACACTTTTCCAGATCTATCTATCTTCCTGCAAATTTCATTAACTTTTCTTTACATCTGATTAAAATTCCATTGTGTATGTATTCACATTTTCATTACACATTCATCTTTTGGTGGACATCTAGGCTGGTTTCATTTCCTTGCCATTGAGGGTCATGTGGAAATAAACACAGATATGCAGGTATCAATGTGGGAGTTTGTGTAGTCCTTTAGGTGGATACCCAGGAGTGGTAGAGCTGGGTCCTACAGTAGTTCCAGTTTTAGTTGTTTGAGGAACCTCCATACTGGGCTCCATAGTGTCTGTACTAGTTTACACTCCGACCAGCAGTGAATAAGTGTTCTGTATTCATCTATTTTCCTAATGACAGTCTTCAGGATGATAATCTCTAAAATGTTCAGTAGCTTTTAGATCCCTTCTTAGAAAGACTTGGACCATCTGATGACTATACATAACAGCATTTTAGCTAGGTGGTCTCAGTAAGTCAGTCTGAGAAAGACAGCTGAAATACCATTCAGCTGAATTCCACTAGTTGAGAATTAATGTTACCTGGACTGAAATTTATCTTTGTTCTGTGGATGGAGATTCCCTAAGCAAATACATACTATGTTAGCAGGATGGTGCAGTTTCATATGTCCTAAAAAAAATATAATTTTGCCTAAGAACAGTATCACACAGTTTATTTGAATATATGCTCTGTGAAAATGTTTTATATATTCATTAAAACAGGATTATAATGTATCTACTTAAAGAGTGTGTTAGGCACTGATCTCATTTCTGTAGGGAATAGAGAGGATAGCTCTGCTTTGTCAATAGAAATGTAGATTTGCCTTCACTTTTCTAAAGCATTGGAAAAAGGATGTGTGTGCCATTCATTTCAATCCTAATCTCAGGAAAGGCCGAGATCCCGGGAGAGAGCCATTTCCTATCATAATGGTTTGAATGTGTCTCCCGAAGTTCATGCTTTGGAAAATCCATTCCTAATGCAACCACAATAGAAGATGGGGCCCAAATAAAGATGATTGGGTCATAAGGGCACTGCCCTCCGGGGTAGACATAGGTCATTATTACAAAGAATAGCTTATTATAAAAGTGAAGGCTGACCTCTGATGTTCTCTTGCTATCTTGTAGACTCCTGCCTGCGTGCCCTCTGCTGTGGAACAATGCAGGAGAGCCCCTTCCTAGATACAGGCACCTTGACATTGACCTTTGTTAAGGTTGCTATGGTGTGATAAACAGCGTGATCAAAAACAACATGGGGAAGAAAGGGTTTGTTTCAACTTACAATTCTCAGGCCACACTCCATCACAGAGGGAGGTCAGGGAAAAAACTCAAGACAGGAACCCGGAGGCAAGGACTAAAACAGAGGCCATGGAGGCATGCAGCTTACTGGCTTGCTCTCCATGGCTTGCTCAGCCTGCTTTCCTAATTTTTTTCTTTTTTTTTTTTTGGTTTTTTGGAAAAGGGTTTTTTTTTTTTGCTTTGTGCCTTTCCTGGAGCTCACTTGGTAGCCCAGGCTGGCCTCGAACTTGCAGAGATCCGCCTGGCTCTGCCTCCCGAGTGCTGGGATTAAAGGCGTGCGCCACCAACGCCCGGCTCAGCCTGCTTTCTTATAGCACCTGGACCACCAACCCAGGGATAGTACCATCCAGAGTGACCAATCAATCATCAACCAAAAAAAATATCCCATAGGCTTACCTATGGGCAAGTCTGGTAGGGGGACTTTCTCAGTGGAAGTTTCCCCTTCTCAGATGCCCCTAGTCTGTGTCAGGTAGAAAAATTAAAACAGGACAATAGGACAACTGCCCAGCCTCCAGATCTACAGAAAAAGAACAGTTCTTTGTTGTTCTTTAAAAAATCAGTCTTAGATAATCTGTGGTGGAAGAAAATGCAATATAAGTAAATAAACAAATGACAATTAAATGTTTTTAAGGCAAAGGAGTAAATAATAGGAGAAATTTCAAGAATTCTTGGTGACCATTTGAAATCAGTGAGTCCTTTCATTTTACTAAATTATACTGTAGTGACAGCCCATTTGGGTTGCCCAAGAGGTATCACAAAGCCGTGTGCAGGGTAACGTGAATCCAGACATTACTCCATGTTGTATTGAGTCTTTTTATTTGGCAGGTTCCAAAACCAAGACCCAGAGAGAATTAGGGACTTGTGCAAGAGGACAAGATATAATGTTCAAGCCAAGACCAAAATGTACTTCTCCTGTGCCCCAATCCTGCGCCCTTCAGCGGTGCTCTGGACTCAACATTTGCATAGGCAGGAGAGTGGATAATCTTCCAAATACACCCAAAGACTTGTCACTGACCCAAATTTGTAAAGTTTGAATAGGAAAACCTTGTTCATATCTAACTCAAAAGAGCCTAAACCTCATGCTTTACATAATATTATTTGATTCTTCCTTATGCCAGGTGTCATGCTTAATTTCCCTTCACGATCTCCTCCAAGAATTTTACGCTAAAATAGCCACTGCTACCGCAGGGCTAAAATATGTAAAGACGCTTAACTCCCTGGATGAGGATGGTAAGTGGCTAGCAGGCTGCTATAAGAGCACTACTCAAGAAGCCAAGCCAAGTGTTTATATAAGTGGATGGATACGCAATGCTGCCAGAGATCAGGGCTGTTCTGCCCCATCTTGGGGAGCCTGAGGACCCAGGAGAAGAACAGACACCATTGTTCCTGGCCAGAGTCTCACTTGCATTCTCTACCTGTACAAAATGGCAAGGAGTGGCTTCCAGAGGAGAACAGCGGACCCAGCTATAAAATTTCTCACATTTATGGGAAATAGAAGTTTTTTGTTCTCTTTTCCCAAACTCTAAAGTTTCTCATATTTTCTAAGGCTTTGACAAGATGTAGGCATTCATACTGGTATTAAGTATGAATAACTCAGTTAGAGGCCAATGCGGTAGACTCTAAGAAAAAATTGAAGATACTTCCCCATACCTTAGCACCTCCTCGATAGCTTGCTCCTTTTTCCAGGCTTTGCCACTGCCCAAAGGATCCCGTCTCCAGCTGGAAGGATGGTGAAACCATACCCTGTGTCCCACTATACCGGCTTCCTTCACCCATAGGCAACAGTGCTAACTATGATTCTCTCCCCACAAGAGATGTGACTTCATAATTTTTTCCAATATGGAATTCCAGATACTTATTTTTAAATAAACATAACACATAGTAAAAACCCATTTGCCATCCTTGCCTGAAAGTATTGTCACAATCTAAAATCTAAAAGTTGGCCAAGTTCAGGGGTCAGGAGGACTCATAAATCTTAAAAGTCTCCAGAGACCCAATGGACCTAGACAACAATCCACAAATAAAAATTTTCTCCCCCAAATCATAATATCTCATGAAGATTATTGAAATATATGATTATCATGATAAAGATGCCTCTGAGAATTCTGTTCCCTGAGTCTATAGACACTTCAATGATTAGAGTTAGCATGTAGGAGCACCACAGTTTTACCACATATTCTTTTTTTTTCTTTTTTTTTTTTTTTTTTGGTTTTTTGAGACAGGGTTTCTCTGTGTAGCTTTGCGCCTTTCCTGGATCTCGCTCTGTAGACCAGGCTGGCCTTGAACTCACAAAGATCCGCCTGCCTCTGCCTCCCAAGTGTTAGGATTAAAGGCGTGCGCCACCACCGCCCGGCACATCACATATTCTGAAAGCATTTTTAAAGTACATTTGTGTGTGTGTTCATGCATGTGTGCATGTGTGTGTGTGTGTGTGTGTGTGTGTGTGTGTGTGTGTGTGTGACATGTGCCACAGTGTGCATGTGGAGGTCAGAAGACTTCATGGAAGTCAGTTCTCTCCTTCTACCAAGCGAACCCAGAGGATCAAAGTAAAGTCATCAGTCTTGACAATAAGCACCTTTTATCATTGAGCTGTCTTGCAGACCCAAGGTTCTCCATCTTTACCAGCCACCCAAGCCATCTAGGCACCTCGATAAAGCACAAAGTCCGGAACTCTCTCCTCAGAGTTTCTGATTTGATGAGTCTGGGATGGAGCAGAAGAATTAGATGACTAAGTGATACTGACACCTCCAGACACCGCACTTTGGAGGCCACTGCGGTAACCCACGTACTGAGGATTTTCCTCTCACCCTTGTCTGTGCATCGAATGCCCTCTCCTAAAGACCTCTGCATTCTAAGACTGTATTCTTCCATCTCTGTTCTCCTGAACGCACAGTCATGCTTGACATTTGTCTTCATTTTCTTCCCTATTGCTCTGATAAAAAAAATACCCTGACGAAAGCAGTTTAAGAGAGAAGAGTTTATCTGAACCACAGTTCCAGGTTGTGGACAATCATTGCAGGAAAGTCAAAGAGGCAGGAATGTGAGGCTGCTAGTCCTGTTGCATCCACAGTCAAGAGAGGAGAGCAGTGAATTCATGCACTCATACTAGTCCTCAACTCATTTTCTCTGTTTTTGTACAGATCAGAATCCCCTTCCTGGGGAATGATGCCACCCATAGTGGGTGGGTCTTCATAGTTTAACTAAAGAAATTAAGATAATCTTCCACAGACATGCCCGTAGATCAACCTAATCTGGGGAATCCTTCACGGTAACATAACAGCACTCAATTTTGATACCCATTCCTGTCTAAGCTACCTTAATGTTAAAGCACCAAAACAGATTTCTAAGTATAGTACTGAGTAAATATCCTTCAGTATTTTTTTGGGCTCATAGATATGCTGGATTCATCCACAACTCTTCTCTCATTCTGAACATACTTTATCTTTATTTCTACAACGAGTCTAAAAAATAAATATTCCAAATTCATTTCTTAGTTCTTCATCTCCCACATGAACGTTTTTTTCCTTACTTTCGCATCCTTATATTCTAGCATACTACAATATGTGGTACCAAATCTTCCATTCTTCATTGTAGCACGAATCTTAAAAGTTCTTGCCGGGCGTTGGTGGCGCACGCCTTTAATCCCAGCACTCGGGAGGCAGAGGCAGGCGGATCTCTGAGTTCGAGGCCAGCCTGGGCTACCAAGTGAGCTCCAGGCAAGGCGCAAAGCTACACAGAGAGACCCTGTCTCAAAAAACCAAAAAAAAAAAAAGTTCTTATTAATAAAAAACAAACCTGGAGCCAGGTACTGGGGTCGACGCTGGAAGATCAGAGAGACAGAACAGGCCACAGCTAACCTCACCTGGCCAACTTCTTAGCTGATCCTGTTTCCTCAGACTGGAAGCCTCTGAGTTCTCATCCAAATGGATCTCAGCTGAACTGCTGCTAAAAACAGAAAAGCTTAACCAGCTCTAGTTCCTCATCCTCAAGCCTTAAATACCTTTCTGCCTCCTGCCATTACTTCCTGGAATTAAAGGCATGAGTCACCATGCTTGATTGTTTCCAGTTTGGCCTTGAACTCACAGAGATCCAAGCATATCTCTGCCTCTGGAATGCTAGGATTAAAGGTGTGTACTACCACTGCCTAACCTCTATGTTTAATATTGTGGCTGTTCTGTTCTCTGATCCCAGATAAGTTTATTAGAGTGCACAATATTTCGGGGAACATAATACCACCACACTTCATGATCTTCAAGACAGTAGATTTTGCCTTGGCTATCTTGACTCTCCTCATTGTCCCAAATGATTATGTACTGACAGCTGTGCTTCTTACAGGTTTTGCTCTCAAACTTCTGAGTTCCATTCATGTCTTTACCTGGAAAGATCTCCATATATCTCCCTATTCAAATCCTCCACAATCACCAAAGTCCAACTACATCTATGAATGAAGTTTTCCCTTATTATTCCAAATAGATAAGTCCCCTCCCCCCTTTCCTTAGTTTTTCTGATAATCATCCTCTGTGACTCCCATGTTAATATACTTTTCCTCCAGTACAGAGATAAGTTCTCTTAATGGCAAGACATATCTTGATGATGACATGGTCTGCTATTTATCAAAACAGTCATGACTGAAGATGTTATATAATTATTATTCAGAATGTATGTTTCCCAGAGTAACTTGTGATTTATTGGAGGATATTGACATGCTTTCTTTGGTATAAGAGTTACCCAGAGACTTCTCAAAATATCTTTGATAGTTGATAATAGTTTTGTGTCAACTTGACTTAACTCTAGTCATTTGAGAAGAGAGAACCCTAATTGAAATAAACGTCCTCATCAGCTTGACCTGTGGGTAAGCCCATGGATCACTTGCTTAATGGAGTGTGACATAAGAATTGTAAGCTCCTCAAGTTGCTTTGATCATGTAATTTATCACAGCAATAGAAACTCTAACTGACACAAAAATTGGTACCACCAAATGGGATATTGCTATGGTAGAACTGACCATACTATTTGGGGGAGGGGGTTGTAGAAGGCATTAGGAACTTTGGGTTAGAAAAGCTATTGAGTGTTCAGAGCTTAATGGGCTGCTGAGAAACGTGGTTGAGCCAGGTGTCAGTGGCACACACCTTTAATCCCAGCACTCAGGAGGCAGAGCCAGGTGGATCTCTGTGAGTTCAAGGCCAGCCTGGTCTACAGAGCAAGATCCAGGACAAGCACCAAAACTATGCAGAGAAACCTTGTCTCAAAAAACAAAAAAACAGAAAAACAAAACACAAAAAGAAAAAAAAGAAAAGAAACACAGTTGAATGCCAAAAGCAGTGCAGATGATGGAGGCCTAGCTGTGGACTTTCAGAGGGAAGCAAACACCCTATTAGGGCTATTTATGTGATTGTTTGCACTAAGAATTTGTGGTTATGGTCATCTGGAGCTGATTCAGCTGTAGATAACAAGGTACCAGAAACACTAACATGAAACCTAGGCCTTTCAGAGATAATCAACATTGGCATCTGGGGCTGAAGAATCAGCTGTGATGTGGAAGAGACCAGCATCACTGAGGCAAAATCTTTGGGAAGTGTTTCCTCAGAGTCAGTACACAGAGGCTATGTTGTAGAGGTGGCCAAAGCTGTACCTGATCATGCTTCAGGCAACAGAGAAGAGTTCTCCAGGTGGTACTGGTTTTGAAAGCATGAAGGGGTCATAGGAAGGAGCTGAGGTTTGGCACTGTGAGAGACCAGAAAAGGCCATTAGTGAATATGAAGACTCAGTTGCATTAGAACTCTCGGGAATGAAGGAGTCATAGAGAGAAGTTGAGGCCTGGCACCATATGGCAGGGTCAGAGTCCCTAAAGAAAGGACAGGAGAGGCTTTTGGTGAAGGTACAGTCAGTTGCAGAGGAGACCCCAGCATTTTTGAAATGCCAGTACCATGGGACTACCATCAAGGACAACAGTAGCCATGGAGTGCAGCCAGTCTGAGTTTATGAGACATGAATGTGCTGTGGGTGGCAGAGATAGAGAAATGGAACTGTCTAAGCCCATTGGAGACAAAAGGGTTGTAACTGGGTCCTGGGCCTTTTATTTTATAGGAGTCTACAGTTAAGGACTTTGGAACTTTAGAGGTACTTTGGAATTTTACAGAAATTTTAGAAGAGACTTTGCATGTTTTAGAGAGATTTTGGATAATTTAGGGAAACTTTGAAAGAGATTTTGGGTGTTTTAAAGGGACTGGACTTTTAAAGTATTTTAATTTTTAAAGATTCAGGAACTTTTAAAAGTTGGACTATTTTAAATTGTGATATTAATATTAACAAGCCATCTTGGGGACAAATGAGAAAGGAAAGATTATTGTTGAATAGCGATGCATTTGTGTGTCAAGTTGACATGAGCCACTTTCTTGACAGGGTGCCTAGAGTTGACTACTTCCTCACCAGGCACCTCTCTATAAGGACCAAAGCTTGTCTCTACTCTTTCAGGTCTCCAGACAGTTCCTCTTTGATCATGGCACAATAGTCTAATCATAAATACTTCTGCTTCATGGAGGTCTTTGTCACTGACCTCTAATCACCAAAGTATTTGCAATATTTCCCAGGAATCATTGGCTATAATGATTTAAACAGCCTTAAAGATAGACCATTGTGGAAGTTCACACACACTCCAAGATCTGTTGCTATATGGGATTGAGGAAGGCCTTTCTGCCCTTGCTACTGGCTTCCTTGTATTCTTCCAATGGATTCTACCAGTTTGGGCTTCAGTCATCACTAACCCATCATCCCTAGTCTAGTCTAACACACCACACTAATCAAATCACAGCCCATGGAATTTTCCTCCAGAATTTTCTCCTATCTAGACAGATTTATCCTCTAGTCTACTGTCCTCCCAACTGTCTCCAGAATAACTAGAAAGATTATGTAGAGAAAAAGAGAGAGAAAGACAGATAAACAGACAGGCAGACAGACAGAGAGGAAGAACTCGGTGGCCCATGAAACTCCTCCAGTTGATCTACCAATCTACCTAATCCACTTACCCTGTATAGCCAAAGTTTTATTCCCACCCCACCGCCTTCAAAAAACAAATTACTTAACATATCCCCCCAAATAAAAATACTTTCAATCATCACTCTCACTAAATTAGCAGGGTAGCTTTAATGCTGACATTAAACTAACTGACTAAAGTAGGATTCTATTTAGATATTCCCAAGACTTTGACTATTATTCATGAGCAATCCATGCAAATAATTTTTAAATTGACCTTTTCAACCCCTGCCACTTCCATGTAAGTGATCCATGACTTCTAGTCATCCCACATACTTTGTGCTGACAAATGTTTAATTTGCAAATGGAGATGGGATGACTTAAGGGGCAATTTTTCATTTCAATAGTAATATTTTGTTAAGTGTTTTTTCTGTCTAAGTTAGAAACCAAAGTTAAATCCACATGATATAAAAAGAGTTCTGTTTACAAGAAAAAAATGAAAGAAAAAATCTTGTCTACATCATTCTTCAACAATGCATCTGAATAATAGCTAGGCTATAAATAGAAGATGCAAGAATGACTAATTCTGTTTTGATTCCATCTCTTCAATGACATAGGAAATCCCTCTGTCCAAACATATTAAGCTAAATCCCAACAGCTGGACTTGAAGAATTTTATCTAGGACATCAACATCAAACAACTAAGAGTGCCAACCAAGAAGATGTACAAATAACTCCCAAAGGAGCCCAGTTTTGTAACTATCAACTCAGGGGACTTGGGATTTAACAGAAAAGTTGAAATATAGCCTTGCTTTTAAAAGAATATCCCCTTGAAATCTTCTACCCATAAAATGTAAGGGAAACTGACTCCCAATTACATTATCCTGGAAAAACCTCCCTGCCTTTTGAGACTGAGAAAACATCAGCATCACTTACTGCTAGACCCTTCCTTACAGAAACTTAGTGAGTCTTCAGGAACTTGTCAGCTAAGTTAAGCCCTCAGCCATATAGAGAAAGTCTACCAGAAGAGAGTGAATGGAAGACTGGATTGGATTTTCCATGAAGCCAACAATTAAAGTTGTTTTCTTTGGTATATCCCTTTCTGTCAGTTGTTTTTGTGCTCTCCATGAGAAGAGACAAGTAAGAAGGTTGATTCAGTCATTTCCAAATCTCACTTCCAGTTTCCATCTTATTAAAGACATGACTTAACTTTAATGTGTGTAACATAAACAGAATCATAAAAGGGAAAAAATGAGAAACAGTCTGGACAAGTTGGTGTCCAAAGCAGGCAAGCACCGCAGCTGATCTGCTCCTGGCATGGCCGTTCAGATGTATTGTTTACTTCCAAGAGAAAGTCTCCCTTACCCAGCTGCTGGTTCCTCACCCTCCATTACCATCGTTGGGAATTCCAATTTCACAAAGTTATTACAATACAGCCACAAATAATCCATCTTGTCAAGTCCATCTTCAGGACTGGAGATAAAGTTGGAGCTGAGCTGCTGCACACATCTGGAGAAGGTTCGTTACTTGTAATTGTGAGCCTCTCTGTTAATGCACCCATGAGAAAGGGGCTGACAGGCTGCATATTTCTGCAAACTGTTCCCAGAAAGAACCAATTTCCTGACTTCCATGTGGTGTCAATAATGGAGGCATGAGACAGAGCAGTGCTTATGAAATATTAAATCTGCTTACAGGTCCAGCTAGAAGCAAATTCAGACCACCTGTGAGAGGAGCCCGACAGGGTACTGAGTTTGGCATGCACATGGTACATGTGAATGATATGTTCTGACCTACGTATTTGGACTTCTTTGACACAAAACTTTCTAACAGCAGTGGTACAGAGTAAAGAAAGTGGGGGGTGGGGGGGACAGGGCAAGGGAGAGCAGGAGAGAGACAGAGAAACATATTTCTGTACATTTCGAATTGAACAGTTCAAATCACTGACATTATTAAATTTACTATCACAAGCAGCCAAAGTTCATCTTATTCATCAAGAAAAAAAGTGACTGATGTTCTGTGGCATTAGTATTAGATCATGTTGGTTCTTGCCAATAAAAACAAAGCATTAGTGTTTCAGTGTTTTAACATCATGATTAAGTCTGTCAATGATATTAGGACCAAGAAGCTCAACAACATGAAGACCCCATCAAAATTCTTAAGTCAAAGACTGTGGTCCTGAAATGAGTTCACCGTCTTGACCTCCCATTTCACAGTATATATTTTATGCTTGTGACTTTCCAAATACGGGTTCTTAACATTGCAAATGTAAAGGTTTATATCACTAACTTGTGTTTCAGGGGTTTGCCTAAGTAAATAGAAAAACATCTGGGCTCTTTTTACTGGCAAAGGCAAGAGATATTTGACCTAAGATCAGATTCTGAGACTTGAATGTTGACTCCGGCTTTCCACAGAATGTGTCTAATTTTCCACAACTTTCTGTTGAGAGAGTAGAGCCCAGCTCTTTTAGAAGAAGGATATAATGAAGCGTGTATCCCAATAAGACATAAGTCCCAGTTGGCCTCCTTCACCCAAGATGTCACCCACAGGTCTAACCTGTTCACATCTGAATAAAGGGTAGAACAAGAATTCAAAGTCAAACTTAATGAGACTGGGAGCATCTAGATCTCTCCAGACAGAAGGGTATGTAGGACTTGGTGACTCACTCAGTCAGAACTTCCAGCCTGCCCCACCAGCTCTGCATAGCCACCACCCTCTGCAACTCTATTTGGAAATTTCCTTGGTTTAAAGCAAGTTGCCTTCCTAGGACTCCCCAGCATCTGGAGTTACAACACTTGGCAGAGAGGCATCTCAAGCCTCAGATCTCTTTCTGACGTTGCCTAGAGAAACTGAACAGGCTCTGCTTCCAGGGCAGTTAGAGATGGCTGCCTCATGAGAACTAGCTTTATGGCCTCAATGCACTCACAGCTTCACAGGACACTGGTCCCTTTTTGTATAGTGTGAAAGGCACAGGTGGCCACATCACTGCCCTCTTCAGGGTGCTCCCTGCAGTTATGCAGTATCTGTGGAAGCTCTTAGAGCATAGTCTGATTCAAACTTCAGAAGCAATGAGGGCAATCCCTGATCTACTTCTCATGAAGTATTTTATTAAAGTCAACTTTTGATCTTGTAACTGAAAAGGTAAGTTCTCTGTTAGATGTAGGTCAGTATATATCTTTCAAACACCTAGAAAAAAGCTATTTTCCAAGGAGGAGACCCAAGGCCATATTCAGTAGTAATCTCCTTCAAAGGTTTGGTGTTTCTAAGCACTGTAAACTTTTAGAACTGGGATATTACATATTATGTTCACACAAGTATTTATGCCCAAATATTCATAGCAGCATTTGTTTGGAAACACTGCAAATGTCCACCAACTGGTGAATGGAATGACAAAATATGCTATGGCCGTATGTGTAATCTTTCCATTTAAAAACAAAAAGAAACAAAAATAACAATCACCCTACAACACAGATAAACTCTACAAGCATCACGCTAAGTGAAAGAAGCTAGGCACAAAAGATGACATTCTATCTGGTTCGACTCATGAAACATATCCAGAAATATCTAAAGCAACAGCTGAGTCTGTAACTCAATGGTACAGTGCTTGCCTGGTGCAACGATTAATCCTCACGGTCATTTTGATGTGATTTAGAATTCTCTAGACAATATGTCTCTGTGTGTATCTGTGAAGGTATTTCTGAAGAGGTGAACCTGAGGTGGGAAGACCCACTCTGAATATGAGAGGTGGGGCACCATCCCACGAGCTGGAGTTGCAGACTTAACACCAAAGAAAAGAAGGGGAAAGTGAACTGACACCCAAGGCTCTCTGCTTCCAGGGGACACAGTGCCGTCAACTCCTTCTCCCCCTTGTTGCCACTATTGCTTTGCTGTCTTGACCAACCCTCACACCAGAAGCTAAAACAATTAACAATGTTCCTAGTATACAGAAAGCCCCAGAACTGATCTCCAAAACCCAGGAGGAAAAGAAGAGACAGAAGGTGGATTCCTGATAGACTAGGGCTTGGGGTCATAACAGGAGGTGACAAAAAATGTGCACAGTATTTTACAGAGATGGTTAGAATTCAGATTTGGATTGTTGTGATAAATGTCTGACTCTGTAAATTTACCTTCATAACCACTGAATTATGTATATCAGACAGATTACAGAAAACAATAATGAGTAACATGCATGGAAAGTTTCTCTGAATCAAGACATGAAAACAGACTTTACATATATTCTCTTATCTAGTAATTAGTACCACCCCACTAGATGGGCACTAGTATTTTTCTTCTTTTATAGATCACAAAACAGAAGTTTAATCATTAAATGATTTACCTGAAGTCAGTCAATCATGGGACACTGCTCTCCTTAAAACAGTTCCTCCAGCTTTTGACTGGGGATCACTCTCAGCAAAAATACCTTACCATGTGGTCTCCACAACCTCAATCCTTTCTCTACTCTAGACAAGCTACTGTGTGACTCTCCACCTCTCTTGTCTGTGACCAGGTAGAGAAAGTGCTCATCTTATAAGAGCCAGAGGCAGTGGGCGACTATAAAAAAAAAATGGGGAGGTGGTAGCTGTTCTAGACACAACAGAGCAGCTGCACATGAGTTCAGAGCAGTTCTGACAGCATGGACAAGGTCTGTGCTAGCCCAAGCCAAATCCCAGCATGCAGAGGTGAGTGTGGGCACAAGGTCCCACTCCTAACCTAGGAGCTAGTAATGGTTTATCACAACCTAGGAGCTGGGAAAGAGAGAGATGGTTTTCTGTAGCCCCTGGTGGATTAACCATGGTTAATGTGGAAGGCTACACATCCAAGAATATTTGAGCAGCAGAAATTGGTTTTGATGTTTTGTTTTTGTTTTTGTTTTTGTTTTAAAGACACAAAGTCCGATGGGTAGGGAAGGGGTTAGAACGGGGAAGAGTGGGAGGAAGGGGATGAACATGATCAGAACACATTGTATGAAATTCTAAAAGAACAAACAAAAAATTAAAATGTAAAACCAAAACAATATTTTGTGAGTCCTCATGACCACAGAATTAAGCGCAAGCTCCTTAAATATGGACCCTCTCTCTCACCTTTGCGTTCTTCCCACAGCCAGAAACTGTCGTCAGTTCTGCAAACCATGGGCTTACAAACAGGACCTTGTATGTTCCCATAGCCTTACCTGAGGTTCAAGAGCTTTCCCGGATACGAGGTAAAACATCTCCATTCTATTTCCTACAAAAGCAATTTTTTCTGCTACCAACAGAAAAATCCACTGAACTGTGGGTGTATGTGTCCTTCCTCACCCGACCTACTCCTACACATCCTCCAAAGCACAGCTTAGAATATCCTCCACGCCATGTCAGTCCCTCTACCTACTGCGTCACCCGATCACACCTACCCCTCAGTTAGAGGCTCCATCCTGTGGTGATCCTTATGTCCCTCTTTCTGTCCATCTGTCTTTCTAGTCTACTACTCTCAGAAGGCAGATCTACTTTGTGCAGTGTCAGATACACAGCATATTAGGAACACAACACACTTCAGCTAGATGAAAAGATTGTATAAATAAAAATCATGAAAATGTAGGTCTGGATCTCACTCTTTCTCCTCCTCAGTAAACTATACCTACAATTTACTCATGAACTCTCTGTTCCTTCAACCAGAGAGGACCCATCTGCTGAGCTGCCCCACTAAGGGAACAACTACCCCAGGTGCTCAGGCTCCTGCTAGGATGAGATGTGGCGAGCTGTCATCTTCCAACAGCATACAGTCTGTTCGCCTAGTTGATATCTTACCATCAATCATGTCCTCTGAAAAGTAGCCAAATGCAAACAGTAATCCATTTGGAATATAGCTCTAAGAAATAACATGCATAAATATATAAGGATGGAGGAAAAAAAAAGAAGTCCCTAGTTGGGATCAGAAAATCATTGATGATATTATATTGTTTTATTATTTTTAACCATTGTTGGTTTTGTGCTATTATTCATATTAATTGATGCATATTTTAACATTTAAAGTTAAATTAAAGTTAAACTGTCAAAGTGTGTATATAAAGTTAAACACTGAGTCTAATAGTATATAAGTAAACATAAGAAACAGACCTGGCCGGGCGGTGGTGGCACACGCCTTTAATCCCAGCACTCGGGAGGCAGAGATAGGCGGATCTCTGTGAGTTCGAGGCCAGCCTGGGCTACCAAGTGACTTCCAGGAAAAGGCGCAAAGCTACACAGAGAAACCCTATCTCGAAAAACCAAAAAAAAAAAGAAAGAAAAAAGAAACAGACCTAATCACTTTATTTGAGTTCTGATTCAGAGGGCCCTCCTGGAATCCAGGAGGTAAATTTAGTTGAAAACTGGCAAAACTCATAACCCACATGAACTGGCCACTTAGCATGTCCAGGCTCCAAGCTAAACTTTGTCTTACTCCATACTTTTTATAAAAGCAGAGTATCAGTTTAACTTATCCAAATAAATGACTTGATATGAAGTTAAAAGCTAAAATAGTAATGCATGTGGGTTTCTTTTAGCCACATGGACACCTGAAGAATTAAACTGGAGTTTCCTGAAAAAGAAGGAATGCCATCTCCCAACTGAAATGGATTTTTTTTTCTCAGTTTCCAGCTTCAGACTCAAGATAGAAATATCAACATCTACTTGAATCTCCAAGAAGGCTTACCACAGATTTCATCTTACTACATCTCAGTAGATAGATAGGTAGAAGAATGGGGAGGGGAGGGAGAGAGAAAGAGCACCCAATAACAGTGGTAGGAGAGCAGACACTAGCTCTGTTTTTCTAAGATAGAGAGTGGTAGATAGCTATCAGGGAGGCTAGATAGATATTGAGAGAAACTGCATGATGACCAGAAGCTGCTGCCATGTCAGAACTGTAATTATAGTAGAACGTTCCATGACCACTTAAACAGTAAAAACACAAGACTGTTCAAATTCAGCTGGAACCGACAAGGTTGACCAAGATGTCTGCTCAGTGTCCCTTGCTTCAGATGATTAGCCTTGCTGGTTTAGATGTCTGCTCTATCTATTCATCTGTCTCCATGACGTGTATAAAAACTCCAGGTAGGAACAGAAAGGAGGAGCAAACCACTCAAAGACAGTCCCAGCTCATTCCTAAAAGCCATAATCTTCCCTCTTGACCAGTGAATAATCCTCCCTCCACTGAAGTCTGCCCCTAAGATGAGCTATCCAAAAGCCCAGAGATGCAGTCCACTCTTGGGAAGCGTTACTCCCTCTTGAATGTGGACTTCCTCTCCTGTAAAACCTCCTCTCTAGCCTCACTTTGTCTCATCTCAGGTTTTCTTTGAAAATGAGGAAAAACTTCAAAATGCTGATAGAGGTCTCTATCTATCTATCTATCTGTCTGTCTGTCTGTCTGTCTGTCTGCCTGCCTGTCTGTCTATCTATCTATCTATCTATCTATCTATCTATCTATCTATGGTCTGTCTATCTATCTCTATCTCTCCCTCTATTCATCCATCCCTCACTTCCCAAGCCTTCACCACCAGCAAATTTTATAGACATATGATATACGAGAGTTATCTATACCAGTTCTACTACTCTGGGGAACTCAATCATTATGCTTACTTATACGAAATAACCAGGTTTTCAAATCCTGTAAACTCAATACTCAAAAAATGTTTCAAGCATAGTATGAATTGCCAGGTTGTATCTAAGAGTTGGTTTGCAGAGCAGGCCATCTGAAGGGAGGACAGGCAAGCCATAGAAGCCATGTATGGGGAGCTGAGGAAATCCTGAGTAAATATGTATTATTGACATGGCCATGTCAAGGACCCCAGTGCTTCAGAACCATACGAATGGCAAAACCTCCCTCAGGGAAGGCTCAGAGGAACTGCAAAGCCTCTGGTCCAAGTATGGATGTTGGAAGCAACTGACCTTTAGCTGAACCTATCAACCACAGCTTCTACCTCCTGAAGGCCTGCAACTGAAACCACTCCCCTACAGAGCCCTCCCCTTGAAGTTAGCTAATCCTCTTCTTTCAGCTAGATACAATAAGGGCATCTCCTTGCTCAGTGCTACATAATAAAAATACTGAGTTTCTGGGCTGCTGGTGGATCTCCATCAAAGCCCAAGGCCCACATGATCCTGGTTTTTCTGTGCATATGTCTGTGTGTCTGTCCTTTCTTCATGCCCTCATCACCAATCAGGTCAAGCCCAAAGCTGTGCAGCCTTGACAGGTGCTGTGCCCATGCTATAAATCCCCCCAGAGACCACCAAGGAGCCGGTTTCCATTGCAAACACGAAGGGTCTTTTTATTTTCAGGTTCGAACACGGACCGCCACCCTATGCTCCAATGCAGTGGATGGAGGAAAATGCAGCAGTGACGGTGGGCTTCAGGGTGGGAGAATTTTTAAAGGGAAAAACCACCAGCTGGGAATTGCATGCCTTGGTGTTTTGGGATTGGGGGAAGGGATATGGGGCAGGGTGGTTTTTTTTTTTTTTAAACTATTGGTCTAGACTTTCAGTGTGAAACCGTATTTGAAACTAATTGGCTGCTTCTAGGGTATTGGTTAGAGTTTTGTTGTCACGGCACATTCCTGAGATTCTTCCTGGAACTGAGTACCTCCCCCCCGTCGCTCACCAGATGGCCTAAGATGGTGGTCCTTCTCTAAGATGGAGTCTGTAAAGTCAAGTCTAGGCCTTTACATTGCCTTCACACAGGCATGGGAAAACCATGGGGATCTGTCACTAATAGACGGTTCCTGGAGGCCTTCCATTTGCCTTCACACAGGCATGGGGAAACCATGGCGATCTGTCACTAATAGATGGTTCCTGGAGGCCTTCCGTTTGCATACTGTAGCACAGGGCAACTTCATTACAGCTGTGCCTGGGTTCCTACACCCTTCCAAGTGGCTTCCTGTGCAACTTACTTCCCACCAGGCAATCGTGGCTCTCTCTTAGCCTCTTGTTCAAAAGCCTTAGGTATCAGTCAAAGCAGTGAGACAGAAAAACCACCTGTGGTTTCTCAGAAAACTATGTGCCACTAAGCAAAAGGAAGAAAGAAACTTAATTGCAGCAGAAAAGATTCAGATTCTTCTCCTAAAAATGCTGGTGGTGGGGTTTGAGAAGTGAAAGTATTGCTAAGTAAAATTATGAATGCTTCTACCATGGGGCCGGGGGAGGGGGGGAGGTGAAAAATAAGAACAGAGTTGCTTTTTCCTGGCTTTCTAGGAAGTTTTTGGGTGTGGCTCTCATCTATAACAGCATAGTTAGGTCTTTGCAGGGCTCCTGTTGGTGGAGCAAGCCCTTAGCAGGATGGGAGCATGCACAGGTCCCCTCCATGCCTGTGATCTCACAGCTGCTGTGGGAACTGGTGAATGAGGCAAGGGCCACAGGCGGAGCTGAGGGCACCAGTCCCTCTGTTTTCTGAGTAGCCTCATGGTCTGGCACTTAGCAGAGCCCTGCTGAGCTGTGAAGTAGGTCCAGACAAGCGTGTGTTTACAGAGATTCCAGAGCAGTGGGAAACATCTCAGAATGCCCCAGACTGAGAAATCCTGGGTCTGGGTTAAGCTGGATCTCCCTTGCCAACCACCCCCACCACACACACACCTGTCTTCCTCTCCAGCCTCCTTTCATGAGCCCTGCTCCCTGTTGTAACATGAATCTTAACAGGTCTTATTAATAAAAACAAACCTGGAGCCAGGTACTGGGGTCAACGCTGGAAGATCAGAGAAGCAGAACAAGCCATAGCCACCTCACCTTGCCAATTCCTCAGCTGACCCTGTTTCCTCAGACTGGAAGCCTCTGTGTCCTCATCCGAATGG
>CABHPH010150759.1:0-15409 GCA_902168325.1 Peromyscus nudipes
TCTCCCATCTCCCTCTTGTCCCTCCTCCTTCCTCACTCACCCTGTCGTCTCTCCCACCCTACCCCTGCTTTCTGTGTTTCTCTTACTCTCCCCCATTTCCCCTCCTTTCCTTTCTCCATTTTTCTTTCTTTCCTTTTTACTAATTTTTTTATTTATTTTACATACCAACCACAGATCCCCCTCTCATCCCTCCTCCTGCTCCCCCCAGCCCATCCTTCATCCCCTCTTCTGGAAAGGTAAGGCCTCCCATGGGAATCAGCAAAGCCTAGTACATTCAGTTGAGTCAGGTCCAAGTCCTTCCCCACTGCACCAAGGCTGTGCAAGGTGTCCCATCATAGGTAGTGGGCTCCAAAAAGCCCACTCATGCACCAGGGATAGATCCTGGGCCTACTGCAAGGGGACTCCTTAAACAGACCAAGCTACACAACTGTCTCACCCATGTAGAGGCCCTAGTCCAGTCCCATGCAGGCTCCACAGCTGTTGCTCTAAAGTTCATGAGTTCCCACTAGCTCGGTTTGGTTATATCTGTAAGCTTCCCCATTATGATCTTGATTCCCCTTGATTCCCCTTGCTCATAGAATCCCTCTTCTCTCTCTTTGACTGGACTTCTGGAACTTGGCCTGATGCTTGGCTGTGGATCTCTGCATCTGTTTCCATTAGTTACTGATTGGAGGCTCTATGATGACAGGATATTCACCAATCTGATTACCAGGGTAGGCCAGCTCGTCACTATTACTAGTAGTCTAAGCTGGGGTCATCCATGTGGATTCCTGAGAACTTCCCTAGCACCAGATTTCTTCCTATCCCCATGGTCTCCCTCTATCAAGATATCTCTTTCATTGCTCTCCCACTTTATCACTGTTCCAGCTCAACCATCCTGTTCCCTTATGTTCTTATCCCCCATTCCCTACCCTCTATTGCCCCCCCACCCCCAGTTTACTCAGGAGATCTCATCTGTTTCTGCTTCCCAGGATGATCCATGTGTCCCTCTTAGGGTCCTCCTTGTTACTCAGCTTCTCTGGAGCTGTGGGGTGTAGTCTGGTTATCCTTTGCTTTACATCTAGTATCCACTTATGAGTGAGTACATACCATGTTTGACTTTCTGAGTCTGGGTTACCTCACTCAGGATGGTATTTTCTAGTTCCATCCATTTGCCTGCAAACCTCATGATGTCATTGTTTTTCTACTGCTGAGTAGTACTCCATTGTGTATATGTACCAAATTTTCTTTATCTATTCTTCAATTGAGGAACATCTAGGTTGTTTCTAGGTTCTGGCTATTACAAATAATGCTATAATGAACATAGTTGAGCAAGTGTCCTTGTGGATGATTGAGCATTCCTTGGGTATATGCCCAAGAGCGGTATCATTGGGTCTTGAGGTTGATTGATTCCCAATTTTCCGAGAAACTGCCATACTGATATCCAAAGTGACTATACAAGTTTTCACTTCCACCAACAGTGGAGGAGTGTTCCCCTTGCTCCACATCCTCTCCAACATAAGCTGTCTTCAGTGTTTTTGTCTTAGCCATTCTGATAGGTGTAAGATGGTATCTCAGAGTCATTTTGATTTGCATTTCCCTGATGAATAAGGATGTTGAGAAATTCCTTAAATGTCTTTCAGTCATCTGAAATTCTTCTGTTGAGAATTCTCTGTTTAGGTCTGTAGTCCATTTTTTAATTGGATTGTTCAGTATTTTGATGTCTATTTTCTTGAGTTCTTTATATATTTTGGAGATCAGCCCTCTCAGATGTGAGGATGGTGAAGATCTTTCCTATTCTGTAGGCTGTCGTTTTGTCTTATTTACCCTGTCCTTTGCCTTATAGAAGCCTCTCAGTTTCAAGAGGTCCCATTTATTAATTGTTGCTCTCAGTGTCTGTGCTACTGGTGTTATATTTAGGAAGTGGTCTCCTGTGCCAATGCGTTCAAGACTGCTTCCTACTTTCTCTTCTGTCAGGTTCAGTGTAACTGGATTTATGTTGAGGTCTTTGATCCACTTGGACTTGAGTTTTGTACATGGTGATAGATATGGATCTATTTGCAGTCTTCTACATGTTGACATCCAGTTATGCCAGCACCATTTGTTGAAGATGCTTTCTTTTTTGCATTGTATAGTCTTGGATTATTTGTCAAAAATCAGGTGTTCATAGGTGTGTGGATTAATGTCAGGGTCTTCAATTCCATCCGTTGGGCCACATGTCAGTTTTTATGCCAATACCAAGCTGTTTTATTATATAGCTCTGTAGTAGAGCTTGAGTTCAGGGATGGTGATATCTCCAGAGATTGCTTTATTATTCAGGATTGTTTTAGCTATCCTGGGTTTTTTGTTTTTCTATACAAACTTGAGTATTGTTCTTTCGAGATCTGAGCTCTGCTATAGGTTCCTGCCATGTTTGGCCAAGATTCACTAACTGTTTGTACTGATGACTTTTATAGGTCTTTGAGTTGTACTGACTGGTACTGGTATGTGAGAAGTTGAGGCTTATGAATCCACACCATTTTTTTTCCTGGAATTTTCAAGGACCAGTATTCTCTGTGGTTGGCAGGAAAGGACCCAGGCACTCATCTGGGATTCTGGCTCACCAACATATGTTGTGGTTGTAATTCAGTAATCCTGTAGCTTCTAAGGGCTTCCAGAATGCAAATCAGAATGACAACATGGAATGAGGCAAATATTTAACAGAAGGTTGCATGACACTTTCAGAACATGTTATTCTAAACAAACTCCATCATCTCCCAGTACCAGTGTTCTTAGTTCTGCTTCTCTGGATCTTTTATATTTGTTCAGATTGGTTTTAAATATAAATGATTAATCACAGAGACATGCAGTATATTTTTCAGTTTTGTTTTGCAAAGGCAGATTAAACTGTGATAATGGTTACAGACTCCAGGCCTGCGGAGACTGGTGTGTTTAAGGCTGGATAAATCTTTCAGCCCTTAAATACTGGCTTGTTGCCTTGCTATCCTGCGTCCGTCACAAACACAGCTATAAATAAGAAGCTAGTAGATTTACTGCCTCTGATTTCCTGTAAATGTCTCTCAATCCTACAAGACATTTTCTTGCATTTTGTGAATGGCAGAATCTGCTTTGTGTCCTTTTAAAAACCATGCTGAAGCATGTCAGCCTAAAAATATTTACATTTGTAAGTTTCCTTGCTCTTTCTACAGAGCAAACAAGTGTAACAATTACTATGAATACACTAGTTTTCACATGTCTATGTGAACATATTGTGTGTGTGTGTGTGTGTGTGTGTGTAATAAGACTATATTATGTAAAAATTTTGCTCACTCTCAGAATTGTTTTTGTCCATGTATTTGAACACCCACTTATAAACTAGCCTGGATTAGATCTCCATTACTATTTTGTGAATTTTGGCATTGAAAATAATTCTTGTATGCACCCTTTTTCCCACTGGGATAAATATATCCCTTTTAAACCAAGAATTATTTTTGCAGGTGCTTTTATTTTTTCAGTCTCACAGATATGTTTTGAATTGCACTTTCCCTGTTTTCTTCTATTTTTATTCATGTTCAGCTTGGATAAAGCCATGTGAAGTTTTAGAAGTTGCATAGACAAAGTGAACTGCATGGGAATAATTGAAATTTATTCAGATAATCTAATACAGAATAACTAGCCATTGTGACAAGGGAAATAGTTTCATTAAACAGTGAAGTTACAGAAACGTGTATGTTTCCATTAAACCCAGCCGAATATCAGTTACTCCCAGTTAATTATTCATGTTCTTCACAGGTGTCCTGCCTAAGGTAGGAGTCTCATATGAATGAGGAAAGGGTCCTTTTTCTGTCTTAAACACGGGTGAGAAGGGCCAACTCCTGTCCACATGGATTGGTTTCTGGAAATATTCACATTTGATAATTCTTGGATGATGGAAAAAGCCATTTTTTAGATTTTGGAGTAAGTGTGAAAAGTATTTTCTAACTTTCACCCCAACAGGTGAGTCCTGCAGTTTTCTCTGTCATTGTCCCACACCTGCCTCTCAACTCCAGTTCATCATGCTTCCTGTCTTCCGCTTGTGTGAGCATTCGAGGATCAAAGGAAAAAATAGGAAGTGCATC
Source organism: Peromyscus nudipes (assembly GCA_902168325.1). Lineage (NCBI taxonomy): Eukaryota > Metazoa > Chordata > Mammalia > Rodentia > Cricetidae > Peromyscus > Peromyscus nudipes. The sequence continues at coordinate 4,077 of CABHPH010150759.1, forward strand.
ACAGGGTATTTAGGAAGCTCTGAGTCCTTCATGCATGCGCATTTGGGATGACAATGATAGCTCGTTTAGGGCTTTCTGTATCTCCTCCTGTCCTTGTGTTCTTAGTGCACAGGGGAAAGTCCCAGTGCCTGGTCCTCCCTTTCTTTTGCACCTATCACAGGAGAGCATTGCTCATTCTGACAAGGACACTGCTTTCTGACCCTGCTTCCTCCATCCTCACAGCCCTCACCATCTCAGCAGCCTTTCTTTCTTGGAAGGTTCTGCCTTTCTAGATCTGGGATCCTTACCTTCTAGACTTAAACTTGAGCTTGACACCCAGTCTCATTTCCTCGTCACTAGAAGGTTTGCTGATTTCTCTTTGGGCAAAGTCTTGTCTCTTGAAATCAAAAAGTGGTAAACATTTATCTTTAGTACCCCTCACCACCTACACATGCAAGCAATGTTCAGTTTGAAAGAAAAGTGTGGCATAGGTGACATGTTAACTTGCCAGGGCTGCTGTAACAAAGCTGCCCTACTGGATGGCTTCAATAAAATGGAATAACATCACAGATTTTTTATTAGTTTTATTAAATAAAATGCCTAGAGATATCAGCTTAATAAATTCAACCACTATCTTCATTGAGACCCATTTCCATTTTCTTTATCTCATGGGTTTTTCCTCTGGATTATTCTGTTTCTCCACACTTTCAAATCCCCTTTTAGAGCCTGAATAACTTGTAGTTTGTGCATGTCAGAAATCTATAAGACATGTACGAGGCTTAGAACTTTAGTTGGACATGGTGACACACAGTTGTAGTGCCTGCACTTGTGATCAGTGTTCAAGGTAAGTCTGGGCTACATAGTTTTAAGATACCATGGTCTATGTTGTAAGATTCTGTTTCAAACAAACAAAGAACACACAGAAAACCTGACCTGGGGCTTTTGAAGATTGAACTCATCAGTGTAGCTGAGAATCTCTTTACCTCTGTAGCATAATGTCTGATAGGATAATACACAAGACTGTTTGCATATGAACAGGATAGGAATTGTCTTAGTTGCATGAGAGCTTCGAATATACAACACTTCTACATATATACGTGCATATGAATCTCCTATCACTTGGACTTTCCATTTATCTTCTATATTGTAAATGAGGTTTATATTTTAATGTCTAATGATATACTTGAGTCAACATCTTTCATAGTATAATAAAATTATTTAAAAGCAATTTTTTATGTATATATGGCATATATATGTACACATGTGTGTGTGTGGGGGGGGGGTACATGTACACAGTTTTGTGCATGCAGATGGAGGCCAGAACTCACTGTTGTAGGTCTTCCTCCATTACTTTCTACCTCACTCTTGAGATAGGGGCTCAGTCTCTCATAAGATCTTGAGCTTACCAATTCAGCTATATTGGCTTGGCCACCAAGCTGCAAGCATCTTCCTGTCTCTGACCATTCAGCACTAGGATTACCAATGGATCCTGCATCACCAAACTGTTATATGGGTGCTGAGGATTTGAACTTAGATTATCATGCTTGTTCAACAAGTACTTACCCACTATCAGTCACTTCCTAACACCCACTTAAAGTAATTCTCCTACTTCCAGTTTTCAAAATCCATGATTGAATCCTTAGAGTTATTACTTCAAGCTTGCAGAAATTTAGCACCAAAAGGAGGCTTCCTTATGAGTCTCACTTAATCTTTCCCCTGACAGTTACAGGAAGAGCTGTATCAGGAAGAAATTCACATCCTAGGTCAAGATGCCCTGCTATGTGCTTGTTGTACAAAATATCCTCAAAAGATCCCATGTCACCTCTTGCTGATTTATTCGATGATGCTCACTCATTCACCACAGTGTAGTTCATATTCCTTTCAAGATGTTATTTCAAGCTATGTTCCTTTGCTAAGTAGAATGTGCTTAGGGAGTCAAGTCTAGATAGCTCTATGAAAGGTCACAGAGCCCCATAGCTTCCTAGTATCACGGGCTGGACTGGTATGCTTTGAAATGAGTTCCTGAAGGACCTCATGTTCACTGATGATTGAGTACTATGACCTAGAAGGGCTCAGGAAATTATACTGGGTTATAATGAAAAGCAAATGAGGTAGGAACCAATTCCCAGGAAAGTAATAAACAAAAGCGTGGCTGACTAATACATAAATAGCTGTTGCTGTGAACCTACAGGAAGTGTGTGCTAGAAGAGCAAAAGAAAGCTCTGGGTGAGTTTAAAGGAAGTAATGCTGTGTTTAAAAAAGCAGATCCAGAAACCATTGGGTAATGATCAACAGTGATTTCAAACAGTGTAAACATATGGTGCATTTCTGAGATGGGACGTTCCTGTGTGCTTGGCATTTGGAAGCATGGGGAGATCAATGGGAGATGAGGCTGGAGGTTTGAGGGAGTGCACTAGAATTTCAAGGATCCTTGAGTCATCATGTTCTTGATGCCACATCCCGAAATCAAGAAGGGTGTTAAGACTATACAACGGTAGCCAGGCTTGGTGGCATATGCCCATAATCCCAACACTGTAGAAACAGACACAGAATTGAGGATTTGAGGCTATCCGGTGCTATATAGTGAGAACCAGTCTCAAAAAATGTATCCAAACCACCACTACCAGCAAATTAACAGATAAAATAAAGGTGTGTCCATAAATTCGAAAACCAAGAATTGTCAAAGAAAATATTTAGATAAAGACATACTGATCACTACATGCTTTCAAAAGTGCCCACACTCTTGTAAGCACTTGAGTTATCAGTATATCTTAATGAGGTGAATCCTGTGTGTATCCCCATGTAACAAGATGGAGAGAGACCTTGATAAGCTATTCTGTTTGCCTCAGTTCACACACCTGAAAGTATATAGCACTTATTTTACCAAATTAGTGTGTTTTTGGTCATGTTTGGGCCAAAAGGTGAGATGGCCCAAGGCAAAGCTTTAGAAACTATTGAGGAATTAGGGGATTCTCTGATTAATACTGAACATAAAAAAATATTCATAGTTAATGTATCTGAAGATTCTAAAAGTATTTATTTATTCTGTCTTACCTTTAGGTTCAGTGTGTGTGTGTGTGTGTTTGAGAGAGGGGGGAGAGAGAGAGAGAAGAGTTGGCCGGAGGACAACAGACCACTTTAATAATTAATTAATTAATCAAACTGTTTTTTCAATAGGGTCTCTCAGCACCCTAGAGCTTGCCAAATAGGTTAGGCTGACTGGCTAGTGAGCCTTAGGTACATCTGGCCATCAGGCCAACTTTTAAAAATGGGCTCTGGGGGTTCAACTCGGGTCTTTGTGTTTGCATTGCCCGAGCCATTGTCTCAGCATGGTTTCCATTTTTTTAAATGAGTACTTTGATGCAGGGAGAAGCCGTGGCATGGGTGGAAGTGAACAGAGTATGGGGAAAATGAAAGTCAAAAGTTCTGAGAGACAGACCAGGACCTGGGAGTAGGATTTGAGGGCGTCTGCTCTGTGAGGAGTGATCCCTCCACCTCGACACAGAGGTGAAGGAATTTCACATTCTTTGGAGGTGAATCGGGAAAATGGGTCCAGAAAAAGAGGACTGGAAAGACTCCTTAGATGGTGCCTACCTGCTTGCTTCTCTCTTCCTAGAAGTCTGAGGGCTGACGGGCCAGACTAGATGAGAGACGAGGGCAGGGAAAAGCTGACATTCTATACAGACAACTGTATTAACCAGATTTGCCATTTTAAAAACATCTAAAACTTTTTAGCAGCTAAAACCATGCACAGTCCCATTGATGGCCTCTCCTCAGAGAGCTCAAGTTGAAGGTTAGTGGGTTCCAAACAGCTGCTTGTTCTAATGCCCTGCTGTGGCTTTTTCTGTGAATTTGTGTAAACCCCTTTGAACTCAGGCTAACAGACCATTTTCTCTTGCACAGAAGTAGTCATTAGTGGTCTTATAATTTGAAAATTGGCCATTCTCCCTGCCTTGGGCCATTCGTTTTGGGGAAGAGTGGGGTTTCTTTCTTTCTTTTTGAGAAAATTAGGTTTCTTGGTTACCAAGAGACACTGACCTTTGCCCCATATACTCACTATCTTTTTGAAACCTTTCTTAGTATATATTAGACAGCTCCAAATGTTAATACTCTTTCAGGAGATGTTTATAATATTCTCATAAAACAGACCAAAACAATTCTACTAGCATTTCCTTTTCTTTCTTTCTTTCTTTCTTTTCTTTCTTTCTTTCTTTCTTTCTTTCTTTTGTTTCTCTCTCTCTCTCTCTCTCTCTCTCTCTCTCTCTCTCTCTCTCTTTCTGGTGCACCAGTCTGAAAATGTGGCTTATAACATGAATGTAATAAACTGTTGTGACAGTGTTGTGAAAAAATGGCATGTGGTCTGATATTCTAACTGTTTTTTCAGAACCACACATCTGTGTCTGGTCTCTTTTATTCAAAGCAGAAGAGTGACTGTGGATTCAAGGTTTGAAGGTGCTTTGTTTTATTATGAAGGAATTTATTTTTTGTGTGTATGTATATGTGTGTATATGTGTGCGGGTACAGGTGTGGGGAGACGTGTGCTATGTGTGCATGGATAGATGTGGGTATATGTGTGTTCACATATGTATGAGGGTATAGGTGTGAAGAGGTATGTATTTTCATGTGTGCATGTATGTATGTCTGTGCATGCATGTATGTATGTGTGCATACACATATGAAGGTCATGGGTTAATGCTGAATGCCTTACTCAGATTGCTCTCCACCTTATTTTTTAATATGTTGTTTTTTAAAGATCAAGCTTGCATATGTATGGATGTTTTACCAGCATGTATGCATGTATATCATATGCGTGCCCTGTGCCTTCAGAGCCCAGAAGAAGGCACTGGATCCCTTGAACTGGAGTTACAGATGTTTGTGAGTTGCCAGGTGGATACTGGGAACCAAACCCTGGTCCTCTATTAAAGCAGCCAGTGCTCTCAACCTCAGAGCCATCTCTCCAGCTCCTCTACCTTACTTTTTGTTTTTGACATCATCAGCCATTGAACCTGACACTCACCAATGAGCTAAACTGGCTGTCCAGAGAGCTTTGGCATTCCACTTAGTCTGCCCACCCTGTGCTACGGTTCTTGATGCGAGTGACCACACCTGGCTGCAGCTGCTGCTGCTGCTCCTCCTCCTCCTCCTCCTCCTCCCCCTCCCCCTCCTTCTCCTCCTCCTCCTCTTCTTCCTCCTTCTCCCCCTCCTCCTCCTCTTCCTTTCTAATGGTGCTGCTAGGGATATGAACTCACGTGCTCACACTTATGCAGCAGGCATTTTAGAGATTGAGCCATGGCCTGGCCTTTGCAGTGGTTACTGTATTTTGTGTGTGAAAACAGCATGAAGGAAGGTTCTTTCACATTGCTGACTCCACAGGGCTTTACTTGTGCAAGGTTCTCTCTATGGTCCTCATGCTTCTACTCATTCATCCATTCATTTGCCACCTTGTGACATGACTTTGGCAGGCAGTGGGGTTGACATAAGGTAAAATGATACAACTTATACAGTGTTGGATGTCCATTATTATGAGCTCTCCAGTGGAGGTGGATGGGACGCAGGGTTGACTAGGTTATCCTTCCATGAGGAAATGGTGTGAGGGCTTTGGGAGAAAGTTGGGTTTAAGCTGGATACTGAAAGATGAGGCTGTTTTCTGGAAGAAGAATCCTAGAGGTGGCGGTGCCAAGCTGAGATAGTGCCTCTTACATAAAGGCAAGAGGAGAGGTAGTTTGGAGCTCACCTGCTGTGGATGGGAAGCTGCAGGAATGGCAGAGGAAGCCATCTAAGTATAGGGAATCCAAATTTGGGGAGTATTGGAAATCAAAACAGAGAGCAATGTGGCACTGTGCCTGAGATTTGCAGGCAGTGCATATATGGGATAACCCTGGTTTTTTCTCTTTAGTACCACTATCCCATCAGGGAAATTGCTCATGTGTCTTTAAAAACAATACTCACAGACTTGTATTGCCCATCAGTAGCTGCAAGGGGATTGGTTCCAGGACCCCTAGAATCCAAAATCTCTATGCTTCTCTGTGGTATGAAATGTGGCGTTGCTTATAATTTCTGCACATGTTTCTGTAAGCTTTATTATCTCTGTATTATTTATAATGTCTGACACAAGGCAGATGCTGTGTCTCTAGTTGTTAAACTGTATCTGTAGGAAATAATGACAAGAAAAATTTTATATATGTACACAAAAGACACATTTTAAAAATTTTACAAGTATTTTCTATATCTGGGACTCAGAAGATAAACTATATATTGGTCCTAAGTGAGCTGTTCAAGAATCACTTTGTCCCAGAAAGCATCAAACAAGACTATGTTTTCGGAGTTTTCTGTTAGTCTGACGCAGTTTAAAGGGCAGCGTGTTTATTAACAATCACCACATGCTTTCACATTTTCCCTCAAACTGACTTCAGCTTGACCTTCGATGTTTATGTGTCTGTGGTTTGAAGAGCTGTAAGTTTCTGGGTCAAAAAATGTTGTATTTTATTTTAGAGTGTAGATCAAAAAGGGTCTATTGAGAAACTCATGTACCTTACAAAACCTATCTAGAAATTGATCTTATGTCAAGGTGGACACAGATTTCTCTCTGTTTGTATATGTGTGTGTGCATGCATGCATTATGCATACATGTGTGTGTGTGCATATGTGTAAAGGCCAGAGGATGACCTCAAATGTCATTCCTTAGATGCTGTTCATCTTGTTTTTTGGAGAGCCTCTCACTGGCTTAGAAGTCATGGTGCAGGCTAGTCTGCCTGGCCACTGAGCTCCTGGGCTCCACCTCTTCTCCTTTCCGGCTGGTTTTTATTTTTATGTCTTTTCCTTTGGGTTCTGGAAATCTAACTCAGGTTCTTATAATTGCACAACAAATACTTTAGTGCCAGACTGTCTCCAAGCCCAATGTGTATATTTCCTTCCATGAATGGCATAAGGTTTGTATTATGAATTTGGATTCCTTAATGACCTAACATTATTATTGTTGTTGTTTGTTTTCAGACAGTCTCCTTTCAGAATCCTGGATGACTAGGAATTCACTATGTAGCCTAAGCTGGCCTTGAACTTGACATCTTCCTGCCTCTGCCTTCTGAGTATTGATATTACAGGCATGTGCTAGTCACCACAGCCAACTAACACTATTATTAGTGTCATAAATGTTTCTTTACTCCTTGGCAGTGGCAAATCATTTTAAATTTGTGCGTGCATATGTGTTTGTGGGTGGGTAGGTGGATGTACTCACTTATAAGTGTATGAGCAGAGACCAGTGGTTGACTAAGGATCTTCCTCTATGGCTCTCCAGTTTATTTTTAAAGCAGAGTCTCTCACTGAATTCAGAACTCAGTGTTTGGGTTATACTGGCTGGTCAATGAATCTCCAGTATCTAGCTATCTCTGTCCCCTAGCCCCGGGGCTGCAGGTATGCACCATAGCACTCAGCTTTTATATGGGTGCTGGGGATACAAGCTCAGGTCCTCAAGATTGTATATCAGGAAGTTTACCTACTGAGCCATCTCCGTAGTGCCAACAGTGTTAAAATCTAAAACTACAGCAGTTCATGGACTAATTAATAGTCCATGCATTTTTGAGTTACATTGTTTCAATTTCTAACCCAATGAATGTTCCTAGACATGCGTGAGAGTTTAGGCACAGCTGTTATTTTGAGTATGATTATGTACACGTGCATCAGTCTTTTGGATACTAAGGCCTGGTCCAGAGAAGGACAGAGAACAACAACAGTGTTGAGGGATCCAGCTTTCTGTAGGATGGAGAAGAGAAGAGTGAGCAGGACCAAGTTCTTAGGAGTCACTAAACCTACTGGATCTTAACCATTTCCCCTCTTAGTTACTGAGAGCAAAGCTGTCTGATATGGGACAAAAGAGATATAGAGATGACAGGATAAAAGGATAGATTAATGAATCTACTTTTAAAAAACAACTTGTTTAAAATGTTTTACATTGGTATAGATTTTAATTTATGTTTAAAATGTTTTACATTGGTATAAATTTTAGTTTATTGATACAAACTTAAAGTTGATTTTGTTATACTGTGTGTATATTTCTACTTTTGTTTGAGGTATTATGTTTATGTAACTCATTTAAAATTGTAATAGATAATTAAGAAATAGATTAATAATTAGTCATCTATGATAATCATATTTGTAGCCATGTTAGTTAAGTCTTCTAGGTATACATAGATATATTTCAGATAGATAGGTAATCTTCAAATACTTCAAAGACCTACAGAATATGGCATTTAAAATGTTTTAAAAATGTAGACGTTCTAGACAATGAGACATGTCTGCTCCTGGCAACACTGGATTTACTTCAGAGGAGGATGGACATCGAAGACACTCCATATGGAGTTTAACTTCACCTTGGCAAAATAGCCATTTGGGCAAGAAACTGTTCTTGCCTGGACTGCTTGATCGACTGGACGTGCAGGACCCATAGAAAGGTAACCACTGAACTTTGCTTGACAAAATGGTCCTTCAGGTTCCTGCTTTGCAGAGGAAACTGCCAGACATTCTACAGGACACAGAAAAAAATGATTGAGAGACTCTAGGCCTGTGAGCTGAAAACAGATGCCCCAACTTTACAAGAGAACTTTGAATGACTGTCCAGGCTGTCAGCTGTCTCTGTCTACCCTGCAAGACTCCCGAAAGTTGCTTACATCTTCTCCATTTCTCAGGTAGTATTATATCCTTCTGAGGTCTTTGATGTGGTTGAAGACTAGATAGTTATAATTTCCTCAGTTATGATAAAAGATAAGTTAGATGTAAAACCTTAAACTCATAAATATAAGATAGATAGGATATCTTCTTTAATATTGTAACTGTAATTCTTGCTCGATAATTGTTTTGTTATATGTAATTTTACTCTGTTAAAGTTAAAACCTTCCTTTTTGAAAAAGAAAAAAAAGGGCAAGTGCTGTGGATATCACTCTGTATCAATAAAGCACTGATTGGCCGGTAGCCAGACAGGAAGTATAGGCGGGACTAACAGAGAGGAGAATTGAGGAAACAGGAAGGTGAGAGGGGAGAGACTGGCTGGAGCCGCAGGAGGAGAAGGAAGATGTAAAGTACCGGTAAGCCATGATCCACGTGGCAAAGTAGAGATTAATAGAAATGGGCTAAATATAAGAGTAAGAGCTAGACAATGATAGGCCTGAGCTAATGGCCAAGCAGTTTAAATAATGTAAGCGTCTGTGTGTTTATTTTATAAGTGGGCTCGGAGACTGGCGGGACTTGGGAGCTGGAGAGAAGCTCCAGCAACAAAGCTGGAAAGTCTGTGGTGCCTCCACTGATGGGGAGGGCATCCCCCAGCCTTCTAGGTTGCCATACTTTATTCATTTTTTTTGTTGCTTGTCATTTATTCTTTTTAAAAATTAATTTTTTCTTTGACAATTTCATCCATATATATAGTACTTTCTAACTATTCTCACCTCCCATCTCCCTTCTACTCCTGTCAATCCTCCCCTACAAATCTCTTTCCCACATTCTCGTCTTCTTGTTTTGCTTTCTGATCTATTGAGTTCAACCAAGGCCATCTGTGAGGCCACTGGTTTGAAGCTCTCCATTAGAACCTCCTAGGCTTAGCAGTGGGTACATAACTAGAGGTAATGACAGCCCCTCCATTAGAATCCGTCAGTAGCCATTCGTTGACCTGAAAGCCCCATGAGCTCCTCCCTAATCCCTGATTGACTGTTGACAGGCCCAATCTTGTGCAAGACTGAGGTAGTTTGCCATATCCATTGTGAGATCATGTTTGCAATGGCTGTATCATGTCCTGGATATTGATTTGTCAGCCTTTCCCTGTCTTTCAGCTCTTACACTCTTTCCACCCTCTTTTATTGATGTTCCTTGAACTTTAGAAGGAGTGGTGTAAATGTTTCATTTAGAGATGAGCCCCCATCCATCATTTTTTTTCTCAGCACCTTGGGTACCCATGAGTCTCTTCATTCACTGTTGTTCACTGCAAAAAGAGACTTCTTGGATTAAGGCTGAGATAGCATTTATCTATGTTTAAAAATACAGATGTTTGTAAGAGAGTTTGACACTGTGACAATTAAGCCAAACAACAATGGTAAGTTTTTCCTGAGGGCCTATGGTCTCCCCAGGATGAGTTTTTGACCAGGTTTACAGTGTCAGGCATGGGCTTCCTTCTTTGGAGTTGGTGCCAAACCCAGTCAGAGAGTAGCTGTTTGCCCTCATAAGAGTGAGCTTCTATTGCACCTGTGAGAGCATCGTGCCAGTCAGGTTTGTAGTATAGTCCTTAGGGTTTATAGCTTGGTGGGACAACTGGTGCCTTATTTCCTGCTGCAGCCTGCACACAACCTTCTGGCCCGAAGAAGTCTAGCCAGCAGGGAGGAATTTTCCAGCACATTTATACAGTGAGTTCTCTATATCTTGTAACCAGGGAGTGTGGTGTCTTCAGCAATAGAATCTCATCATTCTCTCGGGCAACCACAAGGAATGACAAGAGGCTGTGTTGTTTAGTGGAACTTCAGGGCTTCTCTGACCAACAACGCCTGTGGAGATATTCCCCTCCCCTCTTCACAAAGGGGAAGATGGCTAGTATAGTTTTTAGCTTCTTAGGGCTTGTAAGATGTATATGTGCAGGTATGAGAGGCACTTTTACTGTTTTCTCTGTCTGAGCTACTCAACCTTACAACTTACCCCAGAAAGTTTGTGTTGACTGTGAAAAACAATATTTGAGGCTTTACTGTTCAGTCCCTAAGGGACCTGGAATACTTAGGTCAACTCTGAGCCCCTTTGAAAAGTGAGGACAGTGATATAGAATGGCCCAGGGCCTGGCCAGATGGGAGCAAGGTCACCTCTCTCATAACTGCCGTCATTCTCAACAAATGTATAGGTGAAGGAAAGTCAGCAGCAATCCATGGGCTACTGCAGTGTCAAATCAACCTATTTTACAAGCCAAGTAGGCTTCTCAGCACAGGTCCCCAGGCCACCTTCCCTCAACCCTGTTCTAAATACTGTGCTCCCTCTAAGCACCTCTGGGGTACAGGTTGGAGGAACCATTTGTACCAGCTCTGTGTCTTCAGAATTAACCTCACAGATGTCTTACTTTCCAGTCTACCTGGAGTTGTCAGTGTCAAATGGTTCTTTGGAATATTTATTTAGTTTTTTACACTTGCAAAATAAAGCTTGGGAGACTGTTGATTGGGCTGAAGGCACTGTTATTGGGTAAACCAACTACCAGAAGAATTCTCAATCCACATGTAACTGAGAAATTCTCCCAGAGTTGATGTTGAGTAGGGCCTTAGGGTCCTTCATTCTTCACACATAAAATTTTATTATTATTATTATTATTATTATTATTATTATTATTATTATTATTATTA
>CABHPH010150759.1:15419-27449 GCA_902168325.1 Peromyscus nudipes
TATTATTATTATTATTATTATTATTATTATTATTATTATTATTATTAGGAATGGTCTGATCTGGAACCCAGTAGGTAGTCCAGGTTGACTTTGAAATCATGAGTGGTCACTGGTCCAATGTTCCTGGTCCGGTTTTCTGAGCATGGAGATTACAATGTGAGCCCCTGTGTCCAGCTCTGGTTGTTACAGAGTACATTATTATCAATTTGAATCTCCCCCTACCCCCTTTTGCTCATCTCCTGTGATAAAAATCCATATTTAGATGCACTCATGGCCTCATACTGCAGTTTCATCTTTCCGTGCCCTTGGGAGCTAAAGGAGCCACTGTGTCCACACAGAAAGCTTCATTTTACCCTAGGATTTGAAAGCAAGCATGAAGTCCCTTTAATCATTGCTCCTTCCTTTTCTGATACAGTGTGCTGAGTGTGGTCTCGGCCAGTTAATGGATGATTGTTAGATCCAAAGAAATGCACTTTGAAAAGCAAATGCATTATTTTCCCCAATATAAGGTCCTTGTGAATGGTATTAACCACGACAGGTTCACACAGGACAATGATATTAATTTGGCTGCCTTGTTCCATTGCAAAGACCTCATAAAATGTACTCAGTCTTAGGTTTCTTTCCCCTTCCACAGTGAATACATAGTTGAGCAATTTTCAAAGCAATTGGGCTTTTTTGTTTGGTTGGTTTTTTTCACAACTGTCATTTTAAATGTCCATCATAAATGATAGGTACCCAGACTAGCCTCAATAATTTCATTGTACCAATCATAGCTGCAATACTGTAGAATTTTAATGAAAATCAGGAGTGTTCAAACAATTGCATTTTGCGGTAATTTAATAATCTGTTTCTTCTTTTTATTATAGCTCTCATGTATTGTAAAAATAAGTTTAACTTAAAGATGGCCAGCAATGGTTTACACATGGGATTCTAAACTGAAAAAGTCTCATATATAATCAGTTGTTCATCTATGTACTATCAGTTCATTCAACTTAAAATATCTTCCATTATTCTCTGGGGTTTTGTTGTTGTTTTTTGTTTGTTCTTGAAACAGGGTCTCATTGTGTAGCCCTGGCTGGCCTAGAACTCCATATGTAGGCCAGGCTGGCCTTGAACATGAAGAGATCCACCTGCTTCTGCCTACCCAATACTGGGATTGAAGGTGTGCATTACTATACTCAGCTACCTGTTTTATGTTTAGTTATGGAATTTCCTTTATGATTATAAAATGAATATATGTCAATAAAAACAATTCAGAAAACAAATGACCTTTCTACTTAGTTTGATATAGGGAAAATCAGGGTTTTTTTTTTGGAGGGGGTAGTCTCTTTAATAAAAGAATGTAAGAATGGACTCAAATGGAAGCTCAATGACAATTTTATTAACACTTAAAAGAAAAAGTTCAGGGCAGACAGCTGTAAAACTTTGGCAGTGGCCTGAAGGAGGTGGACGGAGGGGAGAAGGAAAGAGCCATGCTGGTTTAAGCTGGCATGGAGGCCAGACACATGGTACACCAATAGCCACATGGCAGGGAGGGAGGCTTTAGAGAAAGAGTAAGAAAGCTTGGAGTGTTAGGCGGAAGCCCAGGCTGTTCAGGAAAGCATGCTCGGAACAGAGATGGAGAGAAGAGAAAGTGATGCTTTACTCAGGAACACAGAAAGCCAGGCAGACTTAGAACCCTCCATGGCTGCAAGCCTTAAGTTTTTGTTGAAGGGACAGGGATTCAAGAAGGAAAAATACAGTATCTCATTAAATTAATAATTATTCCACCTATCTCTTTAGCATAGCTTAAGATGAGCCCACTTTTCCTTAGCCAGTGTGACTGAACGAACCTAGCTGTTTAGTTCTACTTAGGTCTCCATCAGGCCAGAGATTCTATTCTCTTGACCAGGAGCTTTTTCCACTCTAAGAAAATGTAGTCCATTTTAAAGTTAAATATAGAGAATCGAGAATAAGAGACATTATGGTATGAGCCCGGTTCTGTTACTCTTCAGTGTAGAGGGTTCCATGTGACTACTGCAGCCTTTTGAACAAATGCTTAACGTTTTATAAGGTGGAATGTAGGTGAACATTTTATGAGGAACTCTTACATCTTCCATCACCATGTTGGCTGCATGCTGACATATTTCTGGAAGCTATTCCTGTCACTTTGAACATCTTCTCTCAAAGATTCTTCAGGCTGAGATACTAAAATGAAGAAAACAGGTCACAACTGTTGCCAGGAACCACAAACATGACTCAGGGTGGCTTAAGTGACAAGGGCATGTATGGCATCATTGAACTGCGAAGCCTAGGTGTCAACAGCAGAGTGGCTTCTATTATGTCATTGGGCACCTCATGTTATTCCATATCTGCCTTCTGTTTTCTTCTGTGTTGATTTTATCCTTGGCTTTAGGTGGTAGCCAAGTGGTTCCCAATGGCCTATGCCTAGGCCCTCCAAGATCTCTTTGAGTGTCAGCTCGAAGGCTCAGTTTGGTGATCATGTGTCCACAGTCATGGCTTACACTAGGGCTATTCATCCACTCCCGGGCCAGGCCTGAACTGTGTGTTCACTGGGGAGTCAGTGGTACACAAGTTACATGATCTACATGTAAGGAAAGGAGCATTTTCTCAGAGGGTTGTTTCCAGAGAAAGAATGAATGGATACAGGATAGGAGCAAAAGAATTGAGAACTGTTCTACTTTGAAGATGAATGGACATGTTGATGTGTTCACAGTTTCCTTGGAATGGTTTAGGAAAATACCGAGCCCTGAGTACAACTAAGACAATGCCACTGGAGCCCCTCCTGGCTTCTTCAAAGTATGCCATGCCCTTTTCAGTCTAAGAGCAAACAGATTCCTAATATGGATATGTGAGACTATGAAAATGTGTCTTCTTGGATATATTGTGTATTGGTCTGGTTTTCTTCTGTAACAAATATCTAAGAGAGAAACAGCAAAGAGGAGGAAAATCCACTTTGATTCATTGTTTTAGAGGTCTCAGCCTATGGTAGGTTAGCTCCCTCATTAGGGATCCTAGGGGAAGCAGAGTATTTTGGCTGTAGGAGTGTGGCATGGTAGAACCTCTCACTTTATGACATCCAGGAAGAAATGAGGGCACAGGAAGTCTCCAGGGTCAAGAGCATACCTCCAGTGAGTGACCCGTTTTTCTCCAGTAAGGCTCCATCTCAAAGCCTGAATTATTTGCTAAAATGGTGCCACTTGCTAGGAACTAAAACTTCAATATATGAGCCTGGGAGGGGACATTTCATAGTCAAGTGTTACATATAAATACATGTTAATAACCGTGTAGGCTACCTTGACACTCTTTGAATCATCATGTCTTTAATATTTGTGATAACACCAATATAATAGTGGAATATTTTAGACTAGTATCTATTATCATGAAAAGACCCCATGGGAACGAGATGACTGGCTAAGATTGGTCGTTATGACCTTAAAGATCTTAAAATCATTTGAGCAGTACCAATGTGTCCAAGAAAGAACAGAGAGTCACTTCAGGTTTAGAAACTTCAAGTTATATTCTTGATAATAGGTTTAGGGTGGTTTTTTTAAAAATAAGATTTAATATAATATGGTATTGTCAAGTTTCACCACAATGCTGGACATCTTGGTGGAAATTTAATGAGATGTTTGAGAATCTTACTAATTGGGGGAAATTAACACATTAGAATTTGAAGTGTAATTTTAAAATAATCATAACTTTGCTTGGTATCTTCTTAGTTCAAAGGAAAGGAAGAGTCATTCAGCCAATACCAAGGTGTTCGACACTGTGTGTGTTGTGTTGGATATTGCTGAGTGTGTCTTCAAAACCGCGTGTGGCACACATGCAGAGAAAATTGCCACACTGGTTTCCTGACCTCTGTATTAATACTTGATGGACAGCCCAGGCCATCTTTATGAGTGGAATTTGGCAGTCCTGTCCTCGCCTAGGCATCTGGATCATCTGTGACTGTTTAACTCGGAGTTTGCAAAAGATCATGGGACATTGGGGTTTTCTTCTTCTTGCATGTGTCAGAATCTCATTTCTAATTTTCATAAGCAAAGGAGGTTGTTGCCGTGTACAACAGTAAAAGGCATGAAGCTATCATGGGAGACAGCAGGATGCTGCCAGGCTGCATATCCTGAAAGTGTATTTGAGTCTCCCATCACAAACATGATTCTCCATGTAGGTGGGGAGATGGCAGATGCAAGCTTCGGGCTTCTTCCTTATCAGCTTTTCATGGTAAAAAGAAAGAAAACTGTCCTCTCCATTCTTCCAAATTATGGATAAAAATACAACAGAGAGGGGCTGCTTTGACTTGCTTAGTTCATTTCCTAACTACACTTAGGCCTTGTCTCTGTGGACTAGGATGAAATATTCTGGTGGACCAATTTGGATCAAATGTGTATGTCTGAAGCGTGGGCAGCTCGTATCATTAGAAGAGATGTTCAGTCAAATCAAGAAAGACGGTGGCATGGTTACTGGAAGTCAACAAGGGATTCTGAACAAGCACGTTGCCAGTAGGTAGAACCAGATTTAATGACATGACATGCTTGTGTGGCTATCTCTTTGGCTCCCACACAATGTGCAGAGTAAAACATACCCCATGGAATCACCATGAAGTCCTTGAGTCTCGCTTTAGGAACACACCTAGTTAAAGAGGAAATGGTGGTCCATGGTTAGCGGGTCTGGTATCCTCTGGGATGCCAGATATAAAGAGATCTTGGTCTTGGGGGAAGAAAGAACTAGTCTTCATGTTAGCTACATTTGTGTAGCTATGACCGAACCCCTGAGGGAGGAACTTAAAGGAAGATGTTGTTTGTTTCAGCTCATGATTTAGAAGGTTGACTTCATGGTTGCTTGCTGCATGTGCTTGGGAAGATCATCATTGTGGTTGGGACATGGCTTGAGAAGGCTCATCACTGTATGGTGGAAGCAAATAAGGGATCAGAAAATAAGGATAACTTTTAAAGGCATGTCATCAGTGGCCTACTTGCTTCAGCAAGGCCCCACCTCTTCAAGTTTCAACCACCACCTAAAAGAGCACCCCAGCTGAGGACCTGGGCCTGTGAAGGACATTTATGTACATACCATCACACTCTCTTGTCTGAAGAGCTGACTAATTTTCTCTTGTCTTGAATCCTTTCTTAGATCCTATTTGCATTGGACTTTTTTCAGGTTTTCATACATTTTAAGACTTAGAGTATCCCTGAGAATGTGGAAATAGAAGCCAGCGAAATTAGGCCCAAAGTTCCAAAACTAGAAATTGACAGAAGCCTAGGGTTTGTATATTCACTCTACCAGGCCAGGCTGGCTTTGTTTTAAAATTTGATTAATATTAATGTCATAAGTATTTATTGCTAAAGCCCAGACTGTTTGACTTTATTTTCAATGTGTATCATTACTGAACAAGCATAAGATGAGCCTGGCTCTGTGTCATTTAGTAACAGAATCACCCAAGTGTTTAAAGGTTCAGACCTCAGCGTAAGACTGCCCGAGTTTAAACCTATACACTTGAACTCTCTACTTGGCTGATTTCAGGGATGTTCCTTAACTCCTGTGAGTTTCAGCTTATGAAATGAGGGCCATTTTGTGATGCTGCTGTGAGAAGGAAGGATGGTGTAGATGCAGTGAAGATAACCCACCAGATACTGTGGTTTATATCAGCACAGTGCCTGGTGTAACTGCTGCCTCTGAAGGTATTAATGAAGCTTCCTGGCTGGTGGTTTATCTTAGAATCGTGTGTGTTTTCATGGGGTTTCCACAGATGAAAGAGGAGAGAGATGCATTCTTGCCTGAGAGACCCTAGGACATCAGAATAAGGTTCTTGTATGTTTTTAGGGCTGATCATTTGGTACTGGATAACCAATGGGTGTGCTCTTCCCTGGGGAGGACTATTTCTCCTGCTCTCGCTTTCCTTAGCTGCCTGTAGATCTTTGTGTAGGGCTGAGTCATCATGGGCCATCCCAGCTTAGCGAATCTCATGTTGTTCAGCCTGGAAACAAGCAAGGTGGGATATATAGAAGAGTTTAGAGAGGGGAAAAAAAGAAGAGGTGTAATTATATTGTAACCTCAAACAAATAAAAGATATTTTTTAAAAACAATAATGCTAAGAGTTGTGAGCCTTTGCAACTTGAACAGGTTTGACATTTTGGAAGGTAGGTTCTGGATTCCTTTTTACCAAATTTATGGTTTAAGCTGGATGTGGTGGCACATGCCAATAACTGTAGCATTTGGCCTGTTGATGCTGAAGAACTGAGAGTTTGAGGCCAGCCTGAGCTACACAGTAAGGCCCTGTTCACCAAAGAAATTATGACTCAGCATGTTCTTTTCTTGAAATTAGCATTATCTAATGAATCATGGGGCTTCTGAGGATGAGAAGACTGCTTTAGGAGTCTTTAGCACATTTCCCTAACACAAGAAGTAAGAACATGGCTCTTTTTGTTGACACCAAGATGCTGCTCTTCGGTGCTGAGGCTGTCTCTCCCATTTTTGTAGGTTTTTAACATACTTGGAAATTCGCTGAAACTTTGAAATGTTTAGATTTCAGATTTCTATAAAAGTACCACAAACATCCTTGAAAAATTAGTGAGCTTGGGAGGGAACTGATGGAGGCGGGGGGAGGGGGTGGTATGCCCCAGAAAGCCAAGAGTGGTGAGCCTCAGATGGCCTTTACTCAGTTTACTGACTTTTACTTTAGTTTATTTCAGGAGTTTGCTTAAGGAAGCATATGGAAAATGATAGACTCTCTTCTGGGATAGCTCACAAAGACTTTCTCTCCCTACCCCCTCTGGTATGTGTATGTGTGTGTGTGTGCAGGTGTATTTACCTGTGAGTGCATGTGTGGAGGCTAGGGGTCAAAGTTGAGTGTTTTGCTCTACTATGTTTGAACTTATTTTTTGACATAAGATCTGTTGTTGAATCTGAGCTGGCTCTTTTAGCTTGATTGGATGGCCAGTGAGTCCCTCACTCCCAGGATTCACCTTTCTCTGCCCACCCCATCAGTGGAGTTGTAGGAATGTGCCATCACATTAGCTTTTTATATGGGTGCTGAGGATCTGCACTTTGCCCCATCTCCGAGGTCCCTCTTGTTATCTTTTAAATAAGTGGTAAAATTGTCTTGTCTTTGTTTAATCTTACTATAACTTGAAGGAAATAATGGTTTAACACATTTGAAAATGGGCATCCTAATGCTTCATTTATAACTTCAGATGTGTCTTATGTCACTCTGCCTGATTGAGACACCGCACAGGATGTTAATGACAGAGTGCTTGCTTACTGTGAACTAGACCCTGGGGTCAGTTCCCACGCTACAGAATAGTGAATAGATGGTGAATGGCCAGTGCTGCCCTCATTTTCCACAGTGGCTCTCGTTAGATAGTGGGGTGTCGCTTTTGAAGAAAGATCTTAGAAAAGTGGCCAAAAATGGGAACAGGAGATCAACCCCTCAAGCATATAATGGACAATATTTGCTCTACCAGTTTACATTGTTGCTTATTATTAAAGTGTAGGCAAGGTAAAGAACGTACACATTGGTTCAAAATGAAATCATTCTGTTTAGAAAAGAATTAAGAATTATTGTCAGTATTCAGAACAAACCTGAGAAATTTTTACTTTGTTATGTATATAGGTTTCTGTTACTGAAGTCTTAAGAGATCTCTTATATACACACACATGCACACACATGCATACACACAGGCACACATACACAACATACACACACATACACATGCAGACACAAGCACACACACATATACACATGCACACACACATATGTACACACATGAACACACATAGACATGCACACACAAACACACAAACACACACGCATATATTCCTGTTCACATGTGTACACACACATGTATACAGATATACATGAACACACACACACACACACACACACACACACACACTGATGGAAGACAGATAACTCTGTACTCTGACTCTTTACATACCAGTCACTGTGGTGGCCAGTGGGAAAAAAGCATTTTGTGTGGTTTTACAGTAGGAACTTGAAGCAAGGAAGCTTCTGGATCTGTGCTCGAAGGAGCCGCTTTTGGGGTATTGGGTCTTGGGTTAAATTCTGGATGCAGCACATTGTACATGAGAACCCCCTTCTCCTTCATCAGCGATACTTTTAGTATTTTAAGGAAAGCTGAACCCCTTAATGCTGTGTTTCACTCCACAGCACATGAGTGTATGTGTATTTGGCTTTGAATAAACGGAGTAAGGAAAGAAAAGCAGCAGTTACTGTGAAGGGTCAAAGACTCTTCAATATGCACCTCAGGACTCGGGCAGGGAAGACGAATACTTTGAGAACTATCCAGGCTGTACTGCTAGGAAGGCCACTGCCTGGTACGAGGGGAAATGCCTTGCGGAGGGAATGAGAGGAAGTGCTGTAGAGGAATGACTATTGGGGTAGTCTGTAGAGTACTGGGGGATGAATTACATTGGGGGCCTCACAAGGGGGCGTGACAAGGGGGAACATTCTAGAAGGGACCAATTTAGGCAGTGCTTTAGAAGGGGAAGCAGGACTCCTATAGAAATGTGAGTCTTGGAAACTAGTATTTAAGTCTAGGAGGCACTGAAGGAAACTTGGGATAGCTAGAATAGCAAATGGGTAATTAGAACATACACAGGACGGAGGCAAAATGGTCTGAAGGAAATACTCTGCTCCAGAGGGCTGCAGTAGAGGTGGTATCCTGCAAGCTGACCTATGTCAGAGTAGGCTGGGTATAAAGACACACTTCAGCCTAGGAGGCGAAGGCCATGAGGAAGTCTATTCATCATGGTTCAGAATTTTAGGGGTTGGGTCTGGGTGGATGGCTCAGCTGGTCATGTGCCATGCAAGCATGAGGACCTGAGTTCAGATCCCCACTATCCATCTCAAAGCCAGGTGTGGTGGACATGCCTGTGACCCTCACACCAGAGTCAGTGGTTGGGTGGGTAGGCAGAGAAAGGCAGCTGTCTTGGAGTTGCCAGTCTAGCCAATCGGTGAGTTCCCAGCGAGAGAACCTGCCTCCAAAATGAGATAGAGGTTGTTCAAGGAAGACACCTGTGGCAGTTTCTGTCACATGCTGACACATGTGCATGTGACGTGCATCTGCATGCCTACTCACATAGACTACATACACATGTATACAGATACACACATGTGCACTTCCACAGAGCTGCAAGGGACAAAGGTCTCCAAATAATGAGAGAGTTTTGTTCACTTTACCTGGGCTTAAAGTTGTGAAGACCCTTAGTAAAGATAACATATAGAAGCAGACATTCCCTTTAAAAGTCCAGAAGTTACTTATCAATACTGTATATGGAGAGTTGTTTTTGTTTTTGTTGTTTTTCGTGGGTTTTTTGTTTTGTTTTGTTTTTTTGATACAGAGTTTTTCTGTGTAGCTCTGGCTGTCTTGGAACTCACTTTGTAGACCAGGCTGGCCTCAAACTCACAGAGATTCACCTGCCTCTGCTTTGAGTGCTGGGATTAAAGGCGTGCACCACCACCGCCGCTGCCACCACCACCACCACCACCACCACCACCTGGCTATTAGGCAGACTTTTTCCTTTTCTTTTCTTTTCTTTCTTTTTTTTTTTTTTAATTTAGGAGGTCCATCCGCACACTGAACTCCTAGCCAACACAGCAAGATGAGTGTGCGAAGGACACAGGAGTAAGACTGGTCTTGTGATGGTGATGTGTGTTAGTTTTCTCTTTGCTGTGACCAAGCATCTGATAGAAACAATATAAAGGGGGAAGGACTGGTTTGGGCTCACGATTTCAGGACATTTGGTCAGTGCTTGCTTGGCCCCATCCACTTGGGCTCATCATTACAGTGGGATCCTGTCTCACAATGCGGCACACAGGAAGCAGAAGGGGAAATGGACCAGAGACAGAACGTCCCCAAGGACCCAGCTCTGCGCCCCGCTTCCGTCAGGTATACTCGGTACTTTAAACTCTCCAGAACTACACAGTATACTACCAGCCGCCATGTGGGGACCTCAACCGCAATACATGAGCCTGAGATTGATGTTTCATATTCAGAGCAAAGCATATTCCATGGTCAAAACTTTTGCAGGCTTCTTACACTCTGTTTGTTTCTTTGTTTGCTTTATGTATGTGTGGTTGGTAATAAGGACATTGGACTCATTTGGGGTAAAGAAGAAATTGATATTACTGTATTAGTCAGGGGTCTTTAGAATAGAAGAACTCATAGAATGAAATATATATGTGGGATTTGTTAATTTGTTAGGATTACTTTCAGGCTATGGTCCAACTAATCCAACAATGGCAGACTGTTTATAGAAGATCCAAGAATCCAGTAGTTGCTCAGTCCGTAAGGCTGGATGTCTCAGCTGATCTTCAGTAGATGCTGGAATCTGAAAGAAGTAGGTGTTAATGCCAGTGAAGGAATAGACTTGATAGGCAGATGAGAGCAAGCAGGCAAAGAGCAAAAGCTTCCCTCTTCCATGTCCTTCTGTAGGCTTCCAGCAGAAAGTGTGGCCCAGATTAAAGGTGTGTCTTCCTGCCTCAGAGGTCTGGACTAGAAATGGATTCACCCACTTCAAACCAAGCAAAAATAATCTCTCACAGGTGTGCCCTCCATTTCTGGTTTGTAGTTCATTCCAAATGTAGTCAAGTTAACAACCAAGAATAGACACCACAATTACTTTGTGGCTGTTTACTTAGGTAATAGGTCTGTGGAGATCCAGGACTTTATCTTAAAATGGCAGTGTGCACACCTGATTTTTATTTACTTCTTTTCCTGTTTTTTTCTTTTTTGTTGTTGGTTTTTTGTTTTTTTTTTTATTTTGTTTTGTTTTTGGTGGGGGGGGGCAATGCTGGCAATCAGTGACCTTTAAAGTAGTTCAAAATAGACTTGAAACCTTAAGTATACTTCATTAGGCTTTGTTCAAGTTTAAGTAATAAGTACTATTCCTAGGTTCATTCCCTCAGGAAACGTGTTCGATATCTGAGTTGTACATATATTGCCAGTCTTTGCTTGCATATTATGATTCCTGATTTTGTTTATTTATGGGTTTTGTTTGCATATA
Organism: Peromyscus nudipes; assembly: GCA_902168325.1. Taxonomy (NCBI): domain Eukaryota; kingdom Metazoa; phylum Chordata; class Mammalia; order Rodentia; family Cricetidae; genus Peromyscus; species Peromyscus nudipes. Next base: position 26,448 of record CABHPH010150759.1, read on the forward strand.
TTTGTTTCTCTTGATTTTTGTGTTGTTTTTATTCTGTTTTTTTTTTTATTTTTAGTTTGGCTGGTTGTTTATTTAAGGGTTTTGTTCGCGTATATTTGTTTCTCCTGATTTTTGTTTTGTTTTTATTCTGTTTTTTTTTTTATTTTTAGTTTGGCTGGCTGTTTTTTTGTTTTGTTTTGATTTTTGCCTGTTTGTTTTCTAAAGAGAGAGAAAGAAGGTGTGAATTTCAAATAGTGAGGAAGGGAGGATCTGGGAGGAGATGAAAGATTGGAAACTGTGATCAAAATATATTGGGTAGAGAAATAGAGGTGGTGTCGGTTTGAGGGTGGATAAACCTTCCAGATGGAAGGTCCAGCGAAAATGAAGTAAAACCCAAATAGTAGTTGTGTTTTCACTGTGTTCAGTACAGACATGGAGGCTCACCTTGGTGTTGCCATGGGGATGGAGACTGTTGGATGAAGCCAACATTAGTGAATCTGCTTGAAACTTTGGGAGTCTTTGAGGCTCAGGGAAGTGGTGTTAGATATGCCTGGTAATGAATTCTTGGGGGAACCTGAGGGTGTTTCAGATGTGAAATTTTGCGGGGATAGAGTTGACTAAAATATAAATCGGGAACTGAGTCTGCAGAGAGCCCCCAAGTTTCTCTGTGAAGACTGAGACAGACAGTTGGAGCTCCCAGCAGATATGTGCTGCTGTAGGCTCAATTGTACAAATAGTTCCTAATTGTTTTATGCATTGCTGTAGAGCAGACTTTGGGCAATCAAGTGACTCCAGACATTTGCATTGGAATGCTACTTTTTATTTTGTCTTAGTAGAATATAAAAAATGGCAATTGTATTGAGGAGCCTAGAGAGAGAAAAAATTATATAAATAGTGAGAATAGTGTGTGGAAAATTTTATCGAGTTAATGTGCATCCTAAGATCCTTACTAAGGGCCCTTTGTGCCCCCAGGGAGAGAGAGAGAGAGAGAGAGAGAGAGAGAGAGAGAGAGAGAGAGAGAGA
>CABHPH010150759.1:27459-44240 GCA_902168325.1 Peromyscus nudipes
AGAGAGAGAGAGAGAGAGAGAGAGAGAGAGAGAGAGAGAGAGAGAGAACATTCCCTTGCTGCTCCTCTTTGCCCTGCTTCCCACTTTATCACCACTTTCTTTCCATTTAGTCTGGAACCCAGCTAGTCATTGGCACTGAATAGGATGGCTTTTATACTCAACTTTGATTTTTCTTTAGGTTCAAGTCATTCTGAATACACAACAACACAAAAGTTTACCTCTTTCCGTGGAATATTTTTTGGAAAGCTAATGGCTTCCAGTAGATTTTTAAAGATCAAATTCACAGACTTTTTTGCCAAGTCTTTTTGTTTGGCAGTGCATATTTTTTTTCAGTTTGGACTACCTGCACACGGGTTACTTTTTGCTTATTAATAAACAGATCTATATTTTATTTCAAAGCCATTTTAACTTGAAAGGACGACTTTAAAACTCAGGCCAGACAACAAACTCGAGACAAATTTCCTCCTCACTCTTCCTTCCTTTGACTTGCAGAATTTCTTAAACACACATTTGCACTCTTGTCGGAAAAGGTGTCTGTCGCCGCTCTTCGTGGGGTTGATATAGATGCAGCTTTCAAAAAAGGCATATCCCAAAGATTCCATCCGATGCTTGTATGTGCAAGTTGGCATAGCTACGGGTCTGCTTCCTCTGCTGGCTGGAGCTGGCGCTATTTATAGTTTCTTTTCTTGGCTTCCAAGTGAGCATATCAGTGAGTATTTATGCAAGGGAGAACTCTGAGGCCATATAAGACTGTAGTTTAGAAACCCAGTGGCCTCTTTTGCCTTCCCTCACTGGAGAGAGAAGAATGGTCCTCTATTTGCCAGCACAGAAATGTAGCAGGATGCGGTGAACGACAAGACATATCCCTCTAACCTCCGAACACCCCCAGGACATGTGAGCAGGAACTGGAGCCGTCTGCAGAGGAAGGAAACTTGCAGAAGGCTGAGCAATAGGAATGCCTTCCCAGATGAAAAGCTCACTGAAATCTTCAGTTCCTTTGGGTTGTGGGCTATACCTTGTCATTTTCCTTGGTTATCAGAGTCACAGCCTCTCCCTCAGGGCCAGTGAGTTCTCATCATGCCACCAGGACTGGCAGAGTGATGTCATGGGAAGCAGAGCATGGGTCACATAAAGCTGGCTTGTAATCTCATCCAGGAGTGATGTGAATGAAGGTCATCTCCTTCATCTTCCGTGTCCTTTTCTGCAAAATGAGAATTTAAATAGCTTGTAAATATCTGGCCCAGAGCCAGAGCTGGCCAAATTAGGAAAATCAGTAGAAGAAACAAAGGAGAAGGAAGACAAGCTAGCTTTTTCTGAAGAATAAAACTAGATGGTCAGGTGTATCTTCGAAATCATTTCCAGTTCCTTCTGTTTCTGCCTTTTGTGTTCACTGACCAACAGTTGCCTCGCCCCTTGAAACTCTTCATCTGAGAGATTGACCAAAATGTTCTTTCTCAGTCCTCCATTATCCCACAAAACTTCCCTCCTCCACAAAGCAAGGCTAAGAATTTAAAGACGTCCCCCCAAGTTAATATTCTTAATCTTTGTAGTGAGTACACGTAAGGCTAGAGTCTCGGATAACTTGCCTGGCCATTTGGAAGTTGGTACCAAGGTATAGCCTTGAGAGAAAAATAACATACCCTCTGATGTTGAAAGGAAGGACTATTGCTCAGGGTTCTGGAATTTCAGATAAACTTCAAATAGCAGAAGAACGAATTGAATCCTAAAAAGTACTATGAAGGGGAGAGGCATCCTAATTGTAGTGTCCAAGGTGGTTCTGTGGAGGACTGATAGGTCATTAGAGAAAGTTCCCTTTGACCTGACCACCTCTGTGCAGACAGTGGGCTGCTTCCTTGGCTCACTTGTGCATGGGATACTTGTTTATCCATATTATTTTACTATGTGAGGGGTGGATCCAGGGTTTCAGATATCCTCAGCAAAAGTAAAGCCACAGAACTCCATTGCTAAACTGTTGGTCAGTTTTGTAGTAGGGTATAAGAAGTGTAAGCACTTAGATGAAATTGTATAATTTCAATTGACGACTGGTGGTGGAGGTCAGTCGGTAGGGTGCTTGTCTTATGTGCACACGACTCTAGGTTCAGTCCCTAGCACTGCCTAAACTGGGCACAGTGGTGCATGCCAAAAGCCCTAGCACTCATGAGGTAGAGGCGAGAGGATCAGAAAGTTCAAGTTCATTCATGACAACATGGCAAGTTTGAGGCCATGTTGGGCTACATGATTCCACCTGCCCCTGCTTCCCAAGTGCTGGTATTGGAGGCATGTGCCACATACCCAGCCTGCCCTTAATGAACTTCTACAGATAGTTTTTAAGTTTATAGATTTGCTGCAGAGTTTTATGAAGAGTTCCCATGTGACCTAAGCACGGTATCCTTTTCTCTTGACATCTTAGTGTAGTTTGCTACAGTGATTGTCCCAGGCACATGTACTGTTACTGCCAATGTGTATGCATATTGAGCTTTCCGCAGTCCTTCCCTAAAATCCTGTCTCAGTCTAAGTGTCCCAACCAGGACACTATGCATTAACAGCCCCTTCTCCTTAGGCTCCCCTTGCCTGGGACAGTTTGTCAGGCCTTTTTTACTTTTGATGGCCTTGACATTTTTTTGAGGATTTCTGGTCAGGGATTTTGTGAAATGTTCCTTAACTAGTGATCTCTCTCTCTGTCTCTGTCTCTGTCTCTCTCTCTCCCTATCTCTCTCTCTCTGTCTCTGTCTCTCTGTCTGTGTGTGTATGTGTATGTGTGTGTGTGTGCGCGCGCACGCGCGCGCGTGTGCATGTGCGTGTGCATGTGCATGTGTTTAGGCCAGAGGTTGATGTCAGGTGTCTTCCATGATCTCTCTGAATTTTCTTTTGAGACACAGTCTCTCACTGACTCTGGAGCTCACCAATGGGCTAGATTGCCTGGCCAGTGAGCCCCAAGGTTTCTACAATCTTCACCAGCTGAGCACTGGGCTTACAGATAAGGGTCACCATACCTGTGTTCATATAGATACTCAAAATTCAAACTCAGGTCTCCTGCTTCCACAGCAGACTTGTTACCTGCTGAGATATATCCCTAATCCTTAATTAGTATTTCTTTAAAATAAAGATAACACTATAGACCATAAATTTCATATGATCTAAAATATGTAGCAGAGTCCACTTAAAATCGTTCTTTGGTAGCTTAATCCTGCCCAACTTAAAATTTCTTAAATTTGTTAACAGGACCAGATCACTTTAATTTTATGTAAAATGCTTCCAGATAGGAAATGTGTGATTTAAATTCTATTCATATGATGAGCTCGGCTGGTTCTGGTGAGTGTTATTAGAGCAGGGTTTAACACATTTTGCCAAAAGGGAACTGGAAGGTCATCTTGGGTTCGCTGTTGCCCAGGAAATGCTGGGAGGAATGAATTTGTTCTGGCATCCTGGACTGTTTTGGACACAGCTTCTCGCAGGGTGCTTGTTTTTACATACTAACTGAAATAGTTCTGATGTCAGAGAAGCTCGCCCAGGGAAATGGAAAGAAAAGTGGAGGTACATCCTTCACCTTGATGGAAGACCGGCAAGGGATGGACAGAGATGGGCAGAAAGCAGAAATCGGGATGTGCGGGTGGGACTCTCCCTTGTATTGCTTTCCACACATGCTATACACCTTCACTCATTCATCCCCTTCATTCATTCATCCCATGAACATTTATTCTGCATTTACCATTGCCAAAAGCTTTTCTAGGTCCCTAGGATCCAGCAAAGAACAAAGTGGACAGGAACATGCCATCTGGAGATGATCTGCTGATGGTGCGGGTCCACAGTAAGCAGATAAACACTCATTGGTTTGAAGAAGTGTCCGTCAGGGTGAGATGACAGGGAACGGCCAATGGGAAGAGTTCCAGAAAAGCCTTCAAGTTGCCATTTGGTAGAGACACAGATGCACATTTTGGTAAAAGTGTGTCTACTATGTGGACATTCTCTTTGGGAGGAGAAGTCTGTCACTATCATTTATTCAGTGGAAATCAGCTGAGAAGTGGTACATGATGTAATGGATAAGGCTGCTTTCACATCACTCTTATTGTGCTGTGCCCTTCAGATTCAGTAGTTAATAAAATGCAGGGTCTAAGGGCATGGGGACAAAATTTGCTGTGTAAAGTACTTACTATGCAAGCTTGAGTCCACACTGTCAGCTCCTTTGTAAAAATTAGCTGGACATGGTAGGATGTGGAGATGGGAGATGGGGCAAGCTGGCGAGCTAGACTTGAAGAATCAAGTTCTGGGTTCAGCAACACAGACCCTGTCTCAGTAAAGAAAATGGAGAGTGATTGGGGAATACACATGAAATCAACTTCCGGCCTCTGTGTGCACAAGTACATGCTCCAACATACATATGTGCCCACACAGATGAGATGTGTACATGCACACTCTTCACACATACACTCAAAACAAGACAAACAAAACAGAAACTCTTACAGGCTCTCTGGAACTTACGATCTTGAACAAGGAATACACTGTTAGAAGTTGAAGTAAACCTTAAAAGGCCATACCGTGGGAAGAGCTGGCAAGGGAGAGCCTGGAGAACAAAGGTCCAAGGTGTGGAATGGGGAAGCCAGGACAATCTGGTTAGTCTGGGGAGGCTTCTTGGAAGAGGCGACTCAGGCTGAGATCCAGGAACTGGGGTGGACAAAGGTAAAGATGGATCATGAGCCTAGACGACAGGAGCAAGAGACGGTAGTTAGCTGAATGGAAGGAGATCCTAAACCATTCATTAACATTCATTTCTTATAGATGAATAGCTCTATTATCACTACCACTGCTCAGTAAATGGGAGTGAGTGAGAATAATTTGGAAAGGGCCCCTGGTCGACTCACTTTGCCTTTTTTTTTTTAATTTATGTGTGTTGGATTTTGCTAGGTAAGCTATAACAAGCCACTGCATCGCAAATTCCCAATACTTTGTTCAAGCAGCTGAATGTGAGAAGCAGCAGATCAAATGCCAGCACTTTTAATATGATTGTATTAGTAAGAAACAGAGCAAGTGCTTTTATCTTACAAAGATAGTTTTTTACTTCGACATGAAAGTTTCTTTCTTTCTTTCTTTTTTTTCTTTTTCTGCTCCACATATCAGTAAGTGAAATTTTAGAAAATATATTTGGAAGAATTGTTGAACGTGGCTCTGTGAGGCAGAACAGCCTGCAGGGAATGTTTTTTAATCTAATAAAATGAATTATCTCTGTTCCAAACTTTTCCTCTAGTACATTCAGTTACTTAATGCTGAGCACCATCTTTGAAGAGAGTTTTGATATGACATCCTCAGAGGCAAATGGCTTTAGGAAGACTGAGCACTGTGCTTGTTAAGGGTGCCGAATGCCAAATGCCTGGCTTTTAAGGTATCTTTGCTGTCTTGGGCATGCGCATGGAGGAGGACCCTTTAATGGAGAGATGGTGATGGTTGTAATGACCACTGATGTGGAGCGTGGAGGAGTAGCAGGGCATCATGGAACTCTGTTAGTGTTCCATTTGGAACTTTGATAATGATCCTTCCCAAGGGTAGAAGGCTGCTTGGTAACAGCTATAGCCTAACATGTATTTCTGTTAACAATAGTAATACCTTTACAACCCAAGTTACATTTACTATTTAAATTATTTCCAGAGCTTCACAACTCCACACTTTGCAAATGAAGACTACTTTCTGATAGTTTTTTTTAATTTTTGTTTATTTATGTTGAGACAGAATCTTGTTATATAGAACAATCCTCCTGCCTCCACTTCCTGGGTTCTAGGCTTTTTTGTGTGTACCACTATGTCAAGGCTTCTGTTTCTAATATTTTGTGTATTGAAAGTAATAACTGCTACTTTGGACAAGTTGGAAAATACATACACATATAAGGAGACAACTTTTCAATAAATAATTTCTGTATATCATGTGAGAGATACTTTAATTTTTTATTATGTTTTTTTAGTGTTTTCTTACATGTATGTTTGTGCACCATGTGAATTCCTGATGCCCAGTGAGGCCAAAAAAGGCATTTAGTCCTCTGGAACTGGAGTTACAGATGGTTGTGAGCTGTGGAATGGGTACTGGGAATCAATCCCAGGTCCTCTGTGAGAACAGCAAGCACTCTCAACCACTGAGCATCTCTCCAGCCCCAAAAGGGATGCTTTAAATTTAAATAGTCTACTATTTTTTTCTGATGGTAAAAATGTCTGCTTAATATCATGGGACAAAGATAATGTAGACTGTAATCACCGCTTTTGAGATTTTGGTCTGGTGTGTGTGTGTGTGTGTGTGTGTGTGTGTGTGTGTGTGTGTGTGTGTGTGTGTGTTTATGTTTGAATGTATATTGTTTCTGTTCATATAAGTATGCATTTGTATATGTGTATATTTCTATGTGTGCATGCGTGTATATTTATTTCATATAATGATATTTGAACTCAGATTAGTATCAGGACAGACCTTAGAAAGGGATAAAGAATACGCATTAATCCTGGATTGTCATTTTAAACCAATTCTTTTAAAGTAGCTTTTCCTTGGAACCCTTGGGCTCTTATACTTGCGTATGTATCCTGTTGTCTTCACACTAGCCGATTTGATTTCTTTGCTTTTGGTTTTATTTTAAACAGAACTCTATTACTCATGACTTCAAAAAAGGGCACACATTCCATCAAGCCAGACAAGGTACTTTCACGTTTTCCTAGCGCTATTGGACACATGCATTGTGCATGTAAGTGTGTGGGCTTTCACATCAGCTTTGTTCCGTAGTTCATTGTCCTCTCGAGCTTGAATATCAAAAGCACTTTGCTGGTTCTGGTCACAGAGATCCCTCTTAGTATTTTCAGAGGCAAGTTAGTATTGTATCATGACTCTTTTTAAGGCAGTTTTTTGATGTAAGGTTGGCTTGCTTACACTATGACAAGCAGCATAGTGGTGAGCTTGGTGTTGTTGCCTGGAGATGCATTCTTTTAGAAGTTGAACTGTCAGTATTCAAATGTAAATATTTTATTATTTTTTTCTTTTATTGAAAATAGATTTTTCCATACATTATATTCTGATCATAGTTTCTCCCTCTCCCAACTTCTAGATTTCCCTACCTTCCCTCCCATCACAATTCACACCTTTTCTGTCTCTCATTAGAAAATAAACCAGACATCTAAAGAATACTATTAAAATAAAATAAAAACAGGTAAACCAGAATAGGACAAAAACAAAGAGCCAAAGAAAAAGTGTGAGATATACATGTAGATGCAGAAACACACATGCTCATATGCACAAAAATCCTCTAAAACCACAAAACCAGAAAAGTATAATATATATAAAAAAATGCCCTGTCAAAACCTTATGAGATATCCTCCAAAGATGCCATTATATTCGTTTTATGTTGGCTATCCACTGTTGGGCATGGAGTCTGGCCTTGAGAGTTGTTTGTCTCCTTAAGTAACACTCGTTGGAGAGAACTGGTATTTCCTTTGTTAGTAATTATCAATGAGACATAGCTCTGGATTAGGGATGGGATCTTGGGTTCACTTCCCCTCTCAGCACTGGAACCCCATCTCGTGCAGACCTGAGCAGGCCTTGTGCAAGCTGCCACAGTCTCCCTGAGCTTGTATACGCGTTGGTCCTGCTGTGTTTAGAAGGCTTTGTTTCCTTGGTTTCTTCCATCCCCTCTGCCTCTTAAAATGTTTTCACCTCCTTTTCTGCAGGAATTCCTGAGCTCTGAGGGGAGAGAGATGATGGACACATCCCATTTAGAACTGAGTGTTTCAAGGTCTTTCATTCTCTGCACACTGTCCAGCTGTGGGTCTCTATGTTTATTCCCATCTACCACAGGAGGAAGCATCTCTGATGATAACTGAGAAGTGATCTCTTAGTATATCGGAATTTCATTAGAAGCCTATTATATTATATTATATTATATTATATTATATTATGTTATGTTATGTTATGTTATGTTATGTTATGTTATGTTATGTTATGTTATGTTATGTTATATTATATTATATTAATTATATTAATTATAGTATAGTATTATTTTCTTTAGCTGAACAGTAGTATTTGGTTTTCCACTAGGTCCCTGGTCCATCTGGTCTCTGATTCTCGGCCACACAAGCCATGTTGGGGATGAGTTCCATCTCATGGAGCGGGCCTTAAATCCAATCAGAAATTGGTTTGTTACTCCCACAAGCTTTACACCACCATTGCAGTAATGCCTCTTGCAGGCAGGACATTATTAGAGATCAAAGACTTTAGTAACTTCAAATACCACGAGCATTAGTCAGAAGGAATGGAGGCTCTGAGTAGGCCCCCGCTCGACTTCTCTAAATATTTTAAAAGCTTCTGCTGCATGTCACCCACTGACCATTCTGAAACAGTCCATCAGCTCTGGCCCTCACATTACATCTTTACCATGACTGGATGCTACCAATCTTTTAAACCTCTCCTACCCACTACTATGTGAAAATGTGTAACTATTTTTTTTTCACATGGGTGACCAAGCACGCATGCCGATAAGATGATTGTGACCTCAGATTTTGATAATGGAGAATAGGCAAGACAGCCATGGGAATTCAGAACTTACTCCCGGGACTGGTCTCAGGAAATAGGATTTAGCCTCATGATGTGTTCCTACCATAGATGACAGACAAGTTACCCAGTTTCTGACCCCATATGTCATATAAATTCAACACTATCTGTTTAGCCCTGGAAGATGCTATGATTTGCAATGCCCGAGAAAAGTTATGTTAACTATTATGTAAAGTTTTCCAGTTTCCAAGTGGAATTTTACAAATACTTAAGGAGCCTTGGAGCCGCTAGCTAGAGGGACATTTGGACTTGTCTTGTATTGCTTGTTTGTGATGCAAACCACAGGAACATAAAATGTACTTTTTAAAATCAGTGGCACCCAAGGTAAACCTCTTTCCCTTTGTATCTGTCAGGTATAGGTGGTGTCTCAGCAGGTCTTTGATGGTTCTGTGATGTGTGCATTTTATCAAATGAAGCAACCATAATTAAGCTTTTAGCAGCTCTCATCAGTAGAGTAGAAAGCAGTTTAGACATGACGTCTGTTCACTTTATGGTGATCTTGATGTCCAATTTGTCAGAAGTTCGTTTCAGAATTTCTGGTTTTAAAGTTTTAACTTTTCTTCAGCATTTAAAGAACTGCACTTAAGAATATTCTTGGTATGTGTATGGTCTCTAATTTTTCCCTTTGAATTAAAAAATATGACTGAGAATAATGAAAACATTTCTTTAAATATCCAGCAATTTTGAAGGAGAGTTCAAGACTGTCTCGGGAATACTTTGGGGAGTTTGCTCTTTTTCACTTCAGTTATTTTAGGCAGTCATTAAACAGTTGTTAGCCCGTTTAGTAAGTTTATATGAAACTACATATTTTGAGACTTTAAATGCCACAGGAGATGTTCCAATGTAAACAGGGCAGAGTAGATTCGAGGCTTCAAACGGAAGCACCCAGCACCATCCTTCATTCCAACTGAGGAAGGGCTCCCCAGGACAAGTTCATGAGCATAAGTTGACCTACCCCAGCTGATAGAGAGGATCTGGGATGATTCATATCTGCAGGTTATGAAGTGGGACTGGGAAGGCCAGATCTCTGGTTCAAGTTCAGGGTGGGGGCACGGGGGGGGGTGGATAGGGGGGAGACCTAGACTCACTGTGTTCTGCGGTTACAGGCTGTGTCTTGGCCCTTGGTGAATGTCTCATAAATGCATTCCACTCATCAAAAGAGTGTGGATTATGAGCTGCTGGCTCCCAGCCAGAGGGATGCACAGCAGTCCTTAGGCTAGCATTAGAAGACTGTAATCTGCACGGACTGTGAGTGCCTGATGGGTAGAGGCAGCTCTTTCTTAGTGTGACTCCTGCCCTTGGTGAGAAGCTGTGGTCCTCACCCACTCAGTGAAGCTGACCACCCTTTCAAGCTGGTGCTCCAAAAGAACTCACGAGTCTCACTGCCAATATTTCTGTGGACCCTCTATGAGCCTGTATTCATCCTGAGCATCAACCCTTTGGTACTCAATATCTTCTATGGTCTGTTCATAAGATGTACTTGTATTCTTAAAAATAATTTCAATCTGGACCTCTGAGAGGGCTTTTCAGAACTTCATTCTATCTCCTATTTACAGTTCAATTAAAAGCTACGATAGGCATACTAGCAGTGCCTAGGGCTTAGCACTTAGTCTATTCCAGTGGTCGTTTTACATATACTTTACATATCTCACCTTATTGGGCCTTAGTGTCACCCACCTATCGAGAGAACGCTACTATTATCAGGCCCGTCATTTTATATGATTGTGACAGAGGGACTAAGTGAATTGTTGGTAGTCAAATCGTTTGTCAGTTGTGGTTTTGGGCTCAGAATGTGGTCCCTGGATTTACATCCCCTCCAGAACCAGCCTGTGTGGTTACACACACCAGAAGCAACAAGAACAACAGAATATTTGGGCGTCTCTGGGCCACCATCTTATTAAAGAAAGTCTTCATTCACTATCTTGCTCTCAGAATTTGTTGCCCTTGGTGTCTAAAGCAAACTTGTCTTCCTTTCAAAGAGGACACTATAATGCAATGTCTTTGATATGTGTGCCCTTCTTTGCCTCCAGGATTGTTTAGAAAGAGCTTGAAGATAATCATCTTTCAAATGATACTTATCCATCTTCCTGATTATTTTAGTTAAGTCTGTTGACTCTGTCCTATCTTGAGTTTTGCTCGCTGTTTTTATGTGAGGATACATCACTGGACGTTGCTCTCCCTTCTCTTTTCCTCTTTAGCTCTTCTTCTCTGCCTCCTTCTGTCTTCCTCGTTCTACCCTGCCCTCAGTTTTCATCCCCCAAGGCACCACATGCTGCCTCAGCTCCTCGGCATTGGAGAGCCATGACATCAGTCAATGACCATCAGATACGGGGCTCTCTACTGGCAGGGCTGTGTAATGTTCTTCTTTTTGTTCTTTTAGCATCTGCACCTGGCACATGGTACCACTCAGTAAATGTTTACTGAATGAGCAAATCCCTTTCTTCCTGAATTCATGCTCTGTCTCTGCTCATAACCCACTCCAGGCCTTTATTCTTAGTTCATGCTTAAGGTATATCAGCGGGAATGCTTTTGCCTGCACGTAACAGAAAAGACCAGCTCAATCTGGCTTCAGCAACAAGGATTTTATTGGCTGACAGAACTGCGAACCCAGAGATGAAGCAGACCTTGAGACAGACTCCCATCAAATGCTCCTGCAACCCTCCTTGTCATTCTCCTGGTTCTGTCTCCCTCCGGCTAATGGGAGTCCAGAGCCTCAATTCATCCAATCATATCCAAAGTCTATCTTAAGGAGATCCTTTTCCTGGAAGTGTCTAGAAACCTTCTCTTTGTGTTTCCTTGTATGACCTCAGTCACTTGTCTGTTCCAGATCCATTCTCCAGGCCAGAAAGAAAAAAATATTGGGACAGATATAGCTAGATTTGTGTTCCAGACAAGAGACACAGAGATGGGATTCCATTGACACATAAAAATATAGTCATGGAGCATATGGCCTCTTCCAGAATGTGTTGAGAAGCCTCAATACAATTTGGGGTACTGTTTGGCAGGAATGGGCTGGCCATCAGTACTACTACTACTAGACTGGGTAAAAACCTCCTCTTTTCCATCTCTACTTATGGATACCCCTGCTTTTGCCCTGTCCATGCACTACGTCTAGACTGAAGCATGACACAGAAGACACAACAGTGAGAAAAAATGTGAAACAGGAAACTTCTGTTGTTCAAGACACCTCCATGTCAGTCTTCCAGATTCATCTTTCTGTTCACTTACAAATAAAACTGGGCTTGGGCTAAAGCTCTCTATCTTTACCTTTGCACTTAAACTTTCTCAAGTCCTAACTACTTCCAAGAATCTCCTTAAGTTATTCTCTATAAGCAGCCTACTCCGAATCAATCTCCTCTGATGTAAAACCTTAGCCTTTATTAACACAGCATAGCATTTTACATTCATTGCTTTGTAATGTTTAAGTGTCATTTCTCAGTCTCCTCAAAGGCAAATGAAACATTTGGATGCATTCTTATCTTGCTAATGTTGGGAGCACTGGGAAGAGCTTAGTAAACATGTCTGTCTGTACCAGGTAAGGGAAAGAGCATCAAATAAACATGCTAGGAACCTTGAAGCTGTGAAGATTCTTGGCAAAGCAGTCGTACGGATACTTATTAGGAAACTGCTCTGAACCGCAGACTGCTCCAGATGCTGGACATTGCAACAATGAAGGACAGCAGTCCCTTTCGTCAGTGTGTCTGTCTGTAGTGGAAAGACAAGCTGGACACTGGTGTTAATCAGCCTTCCATTGTGGTGACAACATATCTGAAAAAGGGAAGTGAAGAGATGAAGGGCCAGGGTCAGGACAAGATGTCGCTCCCAAGAATTTGCCCTCTTTATTGGAGTCCTACCTACTACAGTTGTGCCGACTTTTAAAGTTATATTTGTTATAATCTTGGAGGTTCACATACCTTGACTGAAATTTGAATGTGGCCCTTTTTGATTGATAAAAGGAAGGGGAATGTTTGCTTGGAATTCCACAAAAGAGCAGAAATACTTTAAAGTTTAAAAAAAAAAATTAAATCCTAGAAAAATGCCCTTTGGGTTTTCTTTTTCTTTTTTCTTTTAGTTAGGAATGTTTTCAGTATTATTTGGTTGTATATTATTTTCTCTATTCAGGTGCATTGGTTCAATTACTTTCCTCAGTAATTTTTTATTTACTCAACTGAAAACTTTGCTAATCTTATATCTGATTAAAAATCATTTAAAACTATTATATTTACAATTCTTGTACTCACTTTTATTTTATATTTTCCAGTGACAATGGTTGGTTGCTTCTACAATCTCAGATATGGACAGTTTAAAAGATAAGGCAATGATAAAGGAAAAAAGAAAACCAAAGGAGATGATAGGCAGGGAGGCATTAGGGAGGCTGGGGAGAAGTTGGAAGCTGAGATTGGGGGTTGGTATGACCAAAATACATTGTTTTCATGTATAAAATTCTTAAAGAACAGATAGATAAAGCAGGTAGGGACAAGTTTAGGCAAAATAGCCCACAAGACAACTTTACCCACTGCCTATTTTTGTAAATCAAGTCATATTGGAACATACACAAGACAGATGGGGCAATGGGTGAGTGACATCTGGAAACTGTTTGCTAATGTTCTAATGTCTGAGGCAAATGCCACCTGGAGCATCGTCACCGGGTTTTGCACAACATCTGTGATTCCTGTATCCAATTACCTCCCTAACATATATGGTGGCTCTATACAGTGGGGGGAGAACTTAGCTTCTATAGCATGAGACTGACAGGCGGACATTGACTTTAGCTTTGTGACCAGCTGGAACCTATGGGATGAATGTGTTTTGGTGGCTCATCAGGAGAGTTACTATTTGATTGTGTAGTACTCACCAACTAATTTGAATGGTTTATCTGTGTGGCCCTCCTTACTTGCTAGTATGATGGGTTTTTTTTTTTTTAACTGTCCTGAACTGTTTGAAACTCCCCAAAACAGGAGGAATTTCAACAATTTTATCTTTGCATCTGCTTTTGATTCCCAACACTTCCTTAACAAGTAACAGGATATTGAATTACACAACTAAGGAGGGTGACTAAGATGTTATTTGGTGGCTGGAAAGATGACATGGTGGCTCATAGCTATCTTTAACTCTAGTTCGAAGGTATCCAATGCCCACTTCTGGCCTTTTTGGGCATCACATCAGACACACACATGGTGCAAGACATACATGCAGACAAAATCCCCACACACATAAAATTAAAAATAAACATTTTTGAAATGTATTTTGTTTAAAAGGCTCTTTCACCCACATTTTACTCACTAATTTATTCTTAGTAGATTGTTCTCTGTTCTGGAGGTAGTAGTTCATAGCTTTGGACCTCTGAAAGAGAAAACAAAATGGACTTGGGTAAATGAAAGAAGCTAGTAAAAATTTTGACTGGCAATACAATAAAGGGTGAAATTGGAAGACATGATGATGTAGCCTGGCTAAAATACAGTGACTTGCCCATGTGTGGAGCCAAAGAGAACCTGTAAAGATCATTCTGACTGATGTAGAAGCCAAGTGTTCTCTGGCTTCAAAGATCTCACCTCTAGTTTCTTTTCTAACTGTGAGTACATACACATTCCCATTTTCTCTGGACATCCATCTCTCCATCTTGGAAACAACAAGATACCAAACAAAGGTTAGGATGGTGAGAGTATGGAGCCTAGAGACTCACAGAGACTTGGGTTCCAATCACCTCTACCACTGACTTCAAGTTCTGTCTGCTTTAGACCTTTCTTTCCTCAGCGGTAAAGTGGGCCTAACGATATACACCCATCGTAATGTGTATGCTACTCTGTGCTGTGCTGCTGTGCCTGGGAAAATATTACAGGGCATACAGATTAAGGATGTAGCTCCTACCTGGACTAGACTAGTTACTCCATAAAAGGCAGACAAGTAGAATGGATTGAGAAGGTTGTGCCAGCCAGGGTCCGTGGTTCCAGCGTCCCTCCCAGGTTCTATTTTGGGATGTTTATCTGTTCTGTGTTCTGTCGGTGCAATAACTCCCATCTGCAATGTTGTAGCTTCTAGAAATAGCAGCTCTGTGCCCTAGCTGTCTTTGTTTCAGGAGACACTGACTTTGTGATCTGTGATGTTTTCACACTGAAATTTCATTTCTCGAGAAACTGACATGGTAGTCTCAAATCTATTTACCTTCAGCTTTTACTACACAACAAGAAGGCTGTGTTTGGATACCTGTGTTCACAGGTCTTTAGGGAGTTGTTGCTGTTCCCTGAGTTGATGCTTACTGCTCAGATGATCCCGGGTTCTTCAATGCTAGAGCAGGCCATAGCCTGCAGTGGCTCATGAGTAGGAGACACAAAGAAAGAGAGACAAAAAAAAATTCACAATGTCTGTACCCAGTTCTTATAGGAAAGCTGGTCCCTTTTTGAGTCTATGCAACCAATCAGAAATAGGCACAGTAGGGCAAATGGGTGGAAGATTAAAAATTGTAACCCAGTGGCATCACAGAGGAAGTGAACAGAGCACAAACACAAGGCTAGCAGTGTGGCATGCTCACACACCAGGAGGCTGGTGTGACCTTCTAACCAAAATGGGGTTTGGCACCTCAAATGGTAATGCTCCATATTCCCTTGATGCTTAACAGCTTTCTTTCTTCCTAAGTTTTTCCTTTGCACACCATGCCATAAGTGAGCTCAGAAAAGCATTCCATATAATGAAAATCAAAACACTTGACTATTTTCTCATATCCAGCAGTGCTGCCGTAAGAAGATTCGTCATTGTGGTAATGTAAATAAAGGACCACACGTACATGCACACATATCTGCATGCATAGGTGATGGGTTTATGTGCAGAGAACTTGAGTTGCATGTGAGTGATCATTGATGATGTTAGCGACTGTAGAGTGAGCAGCACAATGACATGTATGGTAATGAAGAAAGAACAAATCATTGTGTGGTAATTTCCCTCCTCTGCTCCTTGCTAGTGACAGCTATTATGAAAAGCAGGTTGTTGGAATTTTTTAAAAGCACTAAATAAAAAAAAGGCTATAGTTTTACAATAGCGTTTTATAGAATCTGTCTTTTGAAATATAATGCAGTTTTTCAACAATCCATATTTCTCTGCTTATGCCAATTAACCATTGTATTGGGGCTTATTCATTTATGCATGGGAGTTTGAAACAGAAAATGCACTCATTTTTGCAAAGGTTAGATTTATAAGCTTCAATAAAAACCACCTCATTCAAACAAAAGCAGTCAGACTGTGGAACAACAAATAAAAGAATTTTTCTCATATAGAAGGAGAAATCTGAAATTTTAACATTATGTTTCAATAGTCTAAGGGGCCCATAGCAGGTTTGAAGAGTGCTCATCTTGCTTCCATTGCTGCTGTGGTGCAGCTTACAGATGGTCCATGTGATAGTTGCTATAGAAACGAAGCCTTTTTCATCAATCTCTCTCTGTTGCTATGGTGTGTTTGCAGCTGCCACATGTAAACTTTTTGTATAAAGTGTCATTTCTGCTTTTCACTGCTGACCATATAATGAAGCAGATCAGATCAATCTTGTAACGACCAATGCAAAGAAATCTGGCTACTATTTCTCCATTAAGATGAACAATAGCAAGGCCTGGAATTATCCACAGACGTGCACTGTGCACTTGTTAATCAGGCTACTGGGAATATTAGTGTGACAAAACTTGATTTAATCAACTGAAATACCTCTCTCTCTCTCTCTCTCTCTCGAAAAGTATGATGCTGCTTACAAGATTTAAGAATCTAGAAGGTTTAGGATTCCTTTTCTGTAATGTTTACTCTGAAATTTTATCTATGACTTTACATGTCATTTAACATCTATATTTAATGAGCTAATGCAGCTGTGGCATCATTAGTTTATGTGGTAAGGTCTGTAACGGCAGGAACCTCACCTGATTCATTTACTCTTATGCATCCAGAATTTGCTTAGTGTTTAGGCAGAACCTAGAACATACTCAGCATTCAAAATTGCTTGTTGAGTGAAGGAACACACATATTCCATTCACGTGGTGTTTTGTAATCTAATTCCTATGCTAAGTTTATTTTATTTACTAATTTCTAAGTTAATTTATTTTGCTGAATTATTACTAGTAGTAACATGTTCTTCTTGCCCCTCTACTGTATTAAAAAATAGATTTGGCTTCAATCACACACACACACAATGAGAGAGAGAGAGAGAGAGAGAGAGAGAGAGAGAGAGAGAGAGAGAG
>CABHPH010150760.1:4011-22844 GCA_902168325.1 Peromyscus nudipes
AGAGAGAGAGAGAGAGAGAGAGAGAGAGAGAGAGAGAGAGAGAGGGGCTGGGTTGCCAAGCAACCAGCCATTAACAGAAAATTAGTCGCTCATCTCTGAATGTCCTGTCCCATTTTCATTCCGCCTCCCTTCTCCTCCTGCCAAACAGAAACACACACAGAGCCATGGCTGAGGCTGCCAGGAAGCATCTAGTGACAGGAGTCACATGAGGGACAAGCACCAGCTTGAGCAGGTAGCCAGGGGTGACGCCTTCCTGCGTCTCCATCCTTCCTGATTGCCTCTCATTGCCCACTAGTCTTCAGACAGACCTTTATCCTGAATCTCAGTAGTTCTTAGTCTGTGCTCACTTGTGTTCCTTGTCTCCTAGCCATGCACACTGGAACATCTGGAGGGATACGTTTTCCCTCCAGCTGAGAGCTCCCTGAAAATGATGGTGACCACCCTTGAGAATGGTCTATCAAGTCATACAGACCTCTCAAATCCCAGGTCTGCACGCCCTCCGGAGTGTGTGTGTGTGTGTGTGTGTGTGTGTGTGTGTGTGCATGCGAGTGTGTGTGAGTGCATATGGAGGCCGAGGTCAACCTCAGAGGTCTCCCTCAATCATTCTCCACTTTGTGTTTTTGAGACAGGATCTTCCACTGAACTTGAAGTCAGCTGATCTGGCTAGGTCAGGACTGGCCAGGAGGCCCCCAGGAACTTCTTGTCTCTCCAGCGTTAAAGTCCTAGGACACTTGGATGTGGACAAGGGTTTGTTTGTTTATTTGTTCGTTTTTTGACATGGGTGCTGAGGATCCGGACTCGGGTCTTCATGCTTGTGCAGGACGCGCTGTACTGACTGATCCCAATCTCCCTGGAGCCCAATCCTGTTTTCTGCTGGGCTTTCATGCTTCTGGAACAGACAGGGCTGTGTCTATTGGAGTGTGTATTGTTTCCAACCCACTGGGAGGAACAGAGGGTGGAACAGACCTGGACTGGAGGCTCAGGCCTCAGGATCATTTTTTAAACCTTGGACCCACAGAAAAAGATGGCATGGGAGCCTATTAGGTCACCTCACATCTTTCTGGGGTGTCTTCTTTTCTAGATGTGTCTCATCCTGGTAGAGTGATACTTGGGGTCCTTAGAGACATGAATATGTCTGGAGAGAAAGCTGTCTCCCCGGGGTCACAATCCCTTGCCTGAGACAGACTTCCAGAAAGTTGACTTCAAATTCTGCAGACACTTTTAGACCATCCTCTGATGGGGGAATGCCTTTCTGTATGCTGTGAAAATGTGTTGCTCTGATTAGTTGATAAATAAAGCTTTTTGGCCAATGGTGAGGCAGAATACGGTTAGGTGGGACATTCTAAAGACAGAGAGAGGAACGAAGAAGATAGAGCAGGGGAGACGCTGCTAGCCGCCACCAGAAGAAGCAAGATGTAAAGGTACCAGTAAGTCACGAGCCCCATCGCAAAATATAGATTTATAAAAATGGGTTAATTTAAGATATAAGAACTAGATAACAAGAAGCCTGCCATGGCCGTAGTTTAAAAATAATATTATCCTGTATGTGTTTATTTGGGTTCAAGCGGTTGCAGGACCAGCAGGTGAGAGAGATTTGTCCTGATTGTGGGCCAGGCAGGACACAGGAAAATTTTCAGCTACAATCCTCCCCTCCATGTGTCCACTGCCTGGGAATTGTACTCTCTAGTACAATTGTCAGTCTAGACAGATGTGGTGCTAGGCTGGCTCATCTTGGATCCTCCTCTATGAAGGTGACCATGGTCAGGGAAAGAAGCAGGACATGTATGTGCCAAGTGCCCAGTGGAATGCTGGGAAGAGCTTTAGAGACCCAGGATATGAGCAATTCACTGTATAATGGGTTGGGAGAAGTATCTAGGAGTGGGTGACATTGCAACTGGGCTTTGGAGTAGGAATAGAAGTTTGCCAGAGAGAAATGTTGGGAAAGGCATGGAGGAGAGGGCGTTCTAAGAAGAAGTAACAGCCTGGACATGGGGGCTGAGTACTCAAAACCAAACCAAACCCACCCTTGTACGGAGGTTAACCTCTGAAGATCACAAGGCCAGGGGCAGAGATTTGCCCCTGACCAGCTGGACACCTTTAGACAAGTTATTTCCCTTCTCTGTGCCTTTACTTTCTCACCTGGGAAGTGGCAGCTTGGGTAACCATGGAGCTGTCCTCCAGACCAACAATCCACGGCATTGTGTTCATGGAGCGTTCATTAGATGAAGGGGAGCGGAGGCTTGTATGTGGGTTTGTTGCAGGGAGGCTGGAGGAGAGCTGGGACGGCCATCTGGAAGGCTCCTCCACACTCCTCTTCTCCCAGGACCTCATCAGTGTTGTCTGAGACTCACTGGGCAGCCCAGACCTCTCCATGCATTACTGTGACCTTTAGAGAAAAT
Organism: Peromyscus nudipes; assembly: GCA_902168325.1. Taxonomy (NCBI): domain Eukaryota; kingdom Metazoa; phylum Chordata; class Mammalia; order Rodentia; family Cricetidae; genus Peromyscus; species Peromyscus nudipes. The sequence goes on from CABHPH010150760.1 coordinate 6,411, forward strand.
TGTCCATTTCCAAAGATTTAAGTGCACTTAAAGCTAATGTGGGTGGCTTTTTAACAGGGCCCAGTGGCTATCCTGGAGCAGAGGAATGGCGGGGAATAACCCTGGAGACCAACAGGTAGTTTGGAGGCCTGAGTGCTCACTGCTGTGGACAAGGGATGCTGCCTGCATCTTCCTATCCCACAAATGCATCCTTCCTCTGTTTCTAGGCAAGCTCAAGAAGATAAGGTCCAGTCCTTTGATGCCAGGCTCTTGGGGAACACCCTAAAAGGAAGAACATGGAGGTGGCCTCGAAGGTGACAGGCCTGGTTTTGAGTCATAGAGCCTGAGGAATGCTCAGAGCTGGCATGGGGACCTCGGGGTCAGCTGTCTGTGACCTGGCCACATGGTGGTTTACAAAGCCCATTGACCTCCCAGCTTCACATAGCCGTGACATTCAGTGTCCTTCAAGGTACCCAGGAAGGCAACACTTTCAAAGTAACAGGAACAGACAGTGGACAGTGACCCCCTGCCCCATCCCCGAGGGTGGTCACTGCCTGCTGGCCCAAGGCTTTGAATCTTCAAAGCCTTTTCTTTAATGAAAAGAAATGTAATTTATTTGTCAAATCCAAAGCGATGGTGCAGTCTGCTCAGCACAGCTCCCTCGCCCAGGGCAGAGCTGCCTGGGAATAGCTTGCGCATGCCTAATTAGGTTTAGATGTACGGAGTGTGTGAGACTGTGTTTATACCCGGCCTTGCCAGTGCATGTGTGCTCCCTTGTCAGACTGCAGCATGTACACACACATATGTGTTATACGCTTGACCTACATCTATATGCCCACATGTGTGCACTCTGCTGGGTGATCCTAGGTGAAGTGCATGGATGGAGCATCCTCAAGACGCAGGGCTGGCATGGGCAGACGTGATCCACAGATAGCCAGGGGAAGCATCTTTTACAATGGAGGCTAGGCCTTAGGCATGGAGTCAGCAAAATCTCACGCCTGCCAGGATCTCACCTTGCCAGTGTCTCTGGGGGCATCAAGACACCATGCTCTCTCTGGCCTTAATCTGTGCTCAAGATCTCACTTCAGAGCCTCCCCGCCCCTCAGCATTCTACCGTTCCTAGGATGATTCTTCTGAGCAGCAGCGGCCAGGCTGACTGGCTAGCTAGGCAGAGGAGAGGAAGAAGACATGGATGTGGGGTGCCTTGGGCACTCTGGGCAGGGGAGGGGCAAAGGAAACAACAGCCTACCCATTAGCTCTCTTAAGGAATAGAGGGACAAAGAGTGGCAGCCAGTGCCCCTGGCACACAACCCCAACATCTGGTTGCCCCCAACTGACGTAAATGCTGCATCTGGAAATCCGTTCTGTATGAGGACCTGGGGATGAAGAGCACAGGATGGAGGGGAGCTTAAACATCAGGGCAGGTCTCACTCCCCAGAGGAACCTACATTCCCGTTCCACAAGACTCTTGGGAAATACGTATTGCGGGCTGGGAAGCTTGGGTTGCAGAGGGATGGGAGCCGAGCCATTGAGACCACAGGCTGATAAGCCTGGAAAAATGTGTTGCATAGAACAGGGGAATCCAGAAAGGAAGCTACCCGGAGAGAATGGTCATCTGCAAGAGTTGCTGTCGGAGGCAGCTGAAAATGGGTCAGTGACTGTGCTTGCCCAGCAGGCCTGGAGACCTGAGTCCCATCTGTGGAGCTCAGGTAGATGTGAAGGAGTGAGCCAACTCCACAGCGTTGTCTTCTGACCTCCACGTGTGACCCTATGGCACTCACCTCCTGCCTGTTTTGAGAATTTTTTTAAAGCTCCTGTGCGTCAGAGACGGTAACATATGCCTGTAAGCCCAGCCTTAGAGAAGTGGAGGCATGAGGATTACACGTTTGAGGTCTGCCTGAATGACAAAGCAAAACCTTGTTTCAAAATAAGATAATAAAAGTAAAATACAATAACTCTCAAGCTAGAGTGGGTGAGGCCTATGTGTGTCCAGTCTCCGGAAGCTTCTCCCAGCTCTATGCATCGTCCTTTCTTTCTCGGGGCTGCTTGGTTCTCTTCAGCCCAGCTAGCCAGCTCTCCCGTGGCTCCAGAGGTCTGAGCTGGACTCCAACCCCTCCCCCACACACACCCCCTCCGTCTGGCTCCTGTCTCTCCCTGTGATCGCAGTGGAACCTTTCGAAGCTCCCCTCCCCCCCCCAGGCTAGGCAGCTGCTAAGTGCCTCCTACTGGCTTGCGTAGCTTCCCTTTCTGGGGACCCAGCATTGAGCTTCCAGGGATTGTTAAAAAAGCAGCCTGTAATTAATATTCTGGGCTGGTGGTTACAGGTACCTTAGGACTCCCGGAGCTGGAGATCCCCTGGCCTGCCCCTCCCATTCTTTCTCCCAGCCTGCCTTTCGGCATCTGTCTGCTGTCTGCTCTCTTCCCGTTATCTCCTGTTCATCCTTCAGGATCTCAGATTCTGAGTCTCCTGGCTGCTCCTCCAGGCTGCAGCTACCTCTGAGGCCTTCATTGTTCTGTGTTTTTGTGCTGCCTGTCTCTCCTCTGGAGTCAGCCTGCCTCTTTCTACCCAAGTACTCTGATCTCCCCTTCAGTGACTCCTCTGGTTGTCTGTCTCCCTTACCCTCTGTCAGCCTGTCTCCCTCCTCTCTCTCACTGCACTTCACCCCACCCCTCCCTGCTGATAGGAAATGTGCAAATAAATGAAAAAGGCCAAACCCGTGTGCCTAGCTGTATAAAGGAACCCTACAACCCCAGGAGCCTGGCTGCGGGGACTGTGTGGAACAAAAGATCTCTAATTACTGCTCTCCAGTGCTAAGCCTTTGCTCTAATATGAAAGAGGGATGGGAGAGGGCAGGGAGAGAGAGGATGGGGGTTGGAGGGAGGAAGGAGGGGAGGGAGGGAGGAAGGGAGGGAGGGAGGGAGGAGGGAGGGAGGGAGGGAAGGAGGGATATCTAGGTAAGAGAGGCGTAGGACCTCTGGAACCTGGAGCTGGGAGTACATAGGCTGTGACTGGTGCTAAGGACACTGGACATTTTCTCATCCACGGATTGCTCATTTTACTCCAGGATCTGAATTCTTGTCCAGTTGGCTCTCTCTGTAGGCCAGTTCCAAATGAGAGCTTCCTTGCCCCAAGGCGAAAGCCCAGTCTCAGCCTCGTAGTTCCCCAGGCCACAGGTCTGTCACAGACAGGGGTCAGTGAGATCACCCTTACAGGCCCGAGAGGGATCTCACAATCTCATCTTATCTCAGCTGGAATCCGTAAGGGTGGTCTCACTGACCCCTCCTTCAATGAATCATGGTCCAGGGTCCAGGGTATGAGGAAGGGACTCTCCAAACATAACCCTCCATTTCATGTTTATAAAGACCACCTCAGAGGTATGAGGACATCAGGGTGATGGTGGGGTTTATGAACCAGCTTGACTGGGCTAAGGGAACCCAGACAGCAGGTAAAGCATCTTGGGTGTGTCTGGGAGAGAATGTCACCTGCATGGGTAAAGTTGGTAAAGAAGAGCCCTTCTGGTGCTAAGGAGCTCAGTGGGGAAGAGCACTTGCTATTCTTCCAGAGGACTAGAGTTCGGTTTCCAGCACCCACACAAAGTAGCTCACAACCGCCTGTGACTCCAGCTCCAAGGGATCAGATGCCCCCTTCTGGCCTCCACAGGCATCACATACCACACACACACACACACACACACATACACACACACACAAATAAAAATAAATCTTAAAAAAAAGAACCCCCTCCTCAGCAATGTGAGCAAGCCTGAATTGGTCCACAGAGGCCTTGAATAAGTGGGATGGTCATGGAGGAGGGAGAATTTGCTCTTGATTACAGCTGGATCCCATCTTCTTCTGCACTCAGACATCAGGGCTCCTCATTCTAGGGCTCAGGACTCAGACAGGACCAATGCCATGGCATCCTTGGCATCTTTAGCCTTCAGACTACAGCAGGACACCGAGGCAGATCATAGGCTATTTTGGCCTCCATGGTCATGTGAACCAATTCCCATGGTAGATCTAAATCTATATTGTCTGTATAATCATTATCTATACCATCCACGGCACTGATATCTACATCATTGATAGCTATATCATTTATAGCACTGATATCTATGTCATCTATACCATTTATATATATATATCATCTCTCCTCTATGACGTCTACATCATTTATATCTACATATATGTTTATATTGTCTATAGCTATGTATTTAAAATCTGTACCAATGACTTCTATACCATCTCTCTATCTATATCATCTATGTCTATGTCATCTGCATCATCCATATCTAGATCATCTGTTTATAGCATCTATAGCTATGTTATCTATAGCACTGGTATCATCTATATCTGTGTTATCTATGTCATTGATATCTACTCTGTATCATCAATATCTATATCATCTATAGCACTGATATATATATCATCTAACATATATGTAACCTACATCATCTGTATCTATATAATTTATATCTTCTGTGTCATCTACATCATCTATATCTATACTATTTATATCATCTATAGCTATGTATGTACAATCTGTACCAGTAATATCTATACCATATCTATGTTTATAACTTCCATATCATCTGCCATCTGCATCATCTATACCTAGGTCCTCTGTGTCTCTATGCATCATTTGTATCTACATCTGTATATCCTCTGTGTCTCTATGCATCATTTGTGCCTACATCTGTATATCCTCTGTGTCTCTCTGCATCATTTGCATCTACATCTGTATATCCTCTGTGTCTTTATGCATCATTTGTATCTACATCTGTATATCCTCTGTGTCTCTATGCATCATTTGTATCTACATCTGTATGTCCTCTGTGTCTCTATGCATCATTTGTACCTACATCTGTATATCTTCTGTGTCATCTCCATCGTGTCTATCTATACCATCTCCATCTACATCTTTCTCCCAGTTTAGGTTCTCTGGGGAACCTTCACTAATATACTAGCATAGAGCTGAGAGTCAGAAGTCCAGAAGTCTAATACAGCTTCCCATATGTAACAGTTTGTGACTTTAGGCAAATTATTTAATATCTTAGAAGCTCATTTTCTCAGTCTACAAAATTTGGGCTCATAAATATCTATCTTACTGGTAACTTCCACAGGGCTCTGCTCCTTAGGAACAAGTTTACAAGTGATATTTGCGATGAGTAACCTGTCTTGGACATCGGGATCACTTCTGAGTTTATCCAGGAGACTTGAGTGAATTCAGCAGTCCATGATGGCCAAATTACGTCACATTCTGAATGAAATGCAGAATGGGGTGCTTTCTAGGAGACAGCTCTGAGACTTTGTGCTATGTTGCTGCCTGTAGGTTCCAAGGACTGACCTGAGGTACCACATATTTACCACCCTGGGTACTCCCCTGGGCAGATCCTCTTCTTCCCTGGCCCCTATTCCAGGCCCCTGCTAGTGTATTCAGTGTCTCCCAAGGGAGCTGCTTGGGTCTGTATCCTTGCTGTAGGGCCTGCTTCTGCAGAACCCAGGCAGAATGCAAGGTACTGCAATGACTTTGGGTCTCAGGATGCTTGCCTTCCGGATGTGACTAGATGATGCTCTTTCCTTCAAGCTAATCCCTGCTTTACAAAATGGTACTGCTGTGATTTCCTTTCATTCCCACCCTCAGGGCTGGGTGATGTTGACATCAAATGAGACAATGCAAGAGAAAAAAAGAAGCAGACCATGGTGGCTGTGTGGATGTGTTAGGTCCCATTATCCTTAATATTTGGTTTTGTTCATTCAACTCTTGCCTTCAAAAGGCTGTTTTGGGAGGAGATGTCTGGGTGTCATAACTAGCACGGACTCGTTGGGGCCCCTTTTAAATCCTGCATATGCCTTTCCCACTGGGCACTGAGGGCTCCTGCTTCTTTTCACCTTTTCCTCCCACTGTGAAGTTATTTAAAGTGCTCTTATTACCGGCTTTGGGGCTGCTCCCAAGGGGCTTCTCAGCTGCTTTTCTCTGGATGTCTGACTTCAAGTAGATGACACCCTTTTTTCTTGTAATAAATAATGAATAATAAAATGTAAATATATGACATAAATTATATACATTTAGGTAATGCCTTTCTCTTTACAAGACTTCTTCCTTTCTGCATTTTAGTCACGCAGAGATTTTTTTCCCTTCCTTTCCCGAAGCCCATCTTTTGATCCATAGCACACATTTTTTTTGTTACTAACTTTCAATAAGGATTCTCTTTCTTTTTTCAACAGTCTATAGGCTTCTTATGCTTTCATTTTTTAAAAACTTTTCTTTAACATTCCTCCTGATCCTTCCCCCTTGAACACATACTTATTTTCTCCATTTCTGTCTTCACGAAGTAAGCAGTCCCAAAATAGGTATTTTTGACTTTCCCACCAGGGTGTAAACTTCAAGATCTGAGGTCCAAAGAAGGCTGGGTTTCGCCCACAGACGTGTTCCGCCCAGCCCCAGGCCCTTGTTTCCAAAGGGACCCAGCCCGCTTCCTGGCACAGAACACAGCAAGCTGGTGTCTGTGGCTGCCATCCCTTATCTCTGTCACCACTGGGGACTCGCTACACGGTGCCACTTTATCACTTGCACCAGCCGTCTGGCCTGGCTGCGCCTCGTCCTTAATTAATTGCACCCCCTGCCACAAAGAACCATCTCCCCCCTGACTACAGCCTTCAAGCCCCGTCAGATGAAGACGCGAAAGACTTTCATCTCTCCTGACACCTCCGGTCTCTCTGTGTCATTTTCCTCTCCTGGCCAACCTCAGGCCCCTTTGTGCGCCTGCCTGGGCTCCTGGTCCACAGCCGTCACACAGCCTGCAGTCTTCAGGACATTCAAGGTCCAAGAAGCAAGCTGCAGAGCCCATGGGAGGGACATGATGGGGAGGCCGAGGTTGGGGTCTGAGGACACCCCAGAGGCCAGTGTTCAAAAATGCTCCAGGACTAGGGAGACTGCTCAGTTGGTAACATACTTGTCTTTCAAACAAAGAACCCGAGTTTGATCCCCAGAATCCACATAAAACCTGAGTGTGGTGGCACGTGCTTACAATCCAGCACCGGGGAAGTGAAGATAGATGGGTCCTTGGTCCTCAAGCCTAGCTGGCCTTGCCCACTTGGTGAGAATCAGGCCAGTGAGAGGCTCTGTCTCAACAAACAAACGAGGTAGAAGATACATACCTGAGAATGGACAGCCAAAGTTGACCTCTGGCCTCCACACGTATGCACACGGACACACGCCTACACCTCATGTCTCACATGTGTGCACACGGACACACGCCTACACCTCATGTCTCACATGTGTGCACATGTACACACACGCCTACACCTCATGTCTCACATGTGTGCACATGGACACACACGCCTACACCTCATGTCTCACATGTATGCACACGGACACACACGCCTACACCTCATGTCTCACCAACAGATACATGTGGTGGTATTGTGTTCCCCAAAATATTGTGTATGCTAATAAACTTATCTGGGGTCAGAGAACAGGACAGCCACAATATTAAACATAGAGGTTAGGCAGTGGTAGCATACGCCTTTAATCCTAGCATTTCAGAGACAGAAATCCCTCTGGATCTCTGTGAGTTCAAGGCCACATTGGAAACGGCCAGGCATGGTGATACACACCTTTAATCCCAGAAAGCCACACCTTTAATCCTAGGGAGTGGTGGTAGAAAGCAGAAAGGTATATAAGGCGTGAGGACCAGAAACTAGAGGCATTTGCCCTGGAGAGGCCTTTGGCCTGGAGAAGCATGTGGCTGGTTAAGCTTTCAGGTTTCTAGCAGCAGTTCAGCTGAGACCCATTCTGGATGAGGGCTCGGGGCATCCAGTCTGAGGAAACAAGACCAGCTGAGGATTCAGCGAGGTGAGATAGCTGTGGCTTATTCTGTCTCTTTGACCTTCCAGTGTTCACCCCAATACCTGGCCTCAGGTTTGATTTTATTAATAAGACCTTCTAAGATTCATGCTACAGATACAATGACAAGCCCGGCCATAGGAATATAAGCTGTGCTGTGCTCTCTGGGTTCACACTCAGGTCTGCAAAGGAAATCGGGTCCCTCAGCGCTACAGTGCTGAGCTCCACAAACGGTGACACAGACGATGATACACGGGGGCTGAGCCTTGCACACAGCCCGTGCGGCACATGGGGTGTGCACCCAGGCCAGGGTTGCACTGGGCACTCAGACCCCGGATCCTACAGCGACCGTGTCCCCCCATGCCTGTATCACTGTCTCTCTTCTTCGTCTCTCCTTAAACACAGGGCAGTAGAGAAAGCCTGGCTGAGTGAGGACAGTGTGCGTTTGGGGTGGAGGGTGGGAACATGTCACGGAACCCCCAAAGTCTGTCACTGGCTCCCCGTGTGGATCCCTCACCTTGACATTCAGTTAGGGAGTGTGTTCAGGGGAAAACGAAGTGTGACCTTCCTCCCAGCTGCCTCAATGGCTGGGTATTGTCTCTATTTTTGGCTCTCTCACTAGGGTGTTGAACACTTCAAGATCTGAGGTCCAGAGAAGCCTGAGCTTCTCCCACAGACGTGTTCTGCTTAGGCCTAGGCCTTGTTTCCAAGGCACCCTATCCACTTCCTGGCACAGAATCTCTCTCTCTCTCTCTCTCTCTCTCTCTCTCTCTCTCTCAGTGTGTGTTTGTGTGTGTGTCTGTGTGTATATGTGTGTATGTGTGTGCATGTGTATGGATGTGTGTGTCTGTGTGTGTATGTGTATGTGTGTGTGTGTGTATCTGTGTATATATGTATATGTGTGTGTGTGTATGTGTATACGTGTGTGTGTGTGTGTGTGTGTGTGTGTGTGTGTGTGTGATGACATGTGCCCTGGCATGGACACTGACTATTTCCTCCCTCTGTAGATGGACATGGGGCCTGAAGAATGGGCCACACTAGCCAGAGGTGGGTGGTCTTTCCTCACTCTGGGAGCCGCAACAGTGAGCACACCCATTCCTCCCTTGGACCCTAAGAGAAGGCTTGGGGCTAGCAGGGAGGAGAGAGGGCATTGGGGGAGGGGCTGGCTGGGGCAGGGAGATCAGGGCATCAGGTGCATGTGCTTCCCAGGCTGGAGTCAAGGCTTCCCCATGCAGGAGGCTTCCACCAGCACGGGGTGCATGCAGTCAGGCTCAGGGTCACAGCCTCTGCCTCCACACACCCACGTGTGCCATGGGGCTGAGGTGCCTGGGTGACAAAGCAAAGGCTATCTGCCCTTGGGGATGTAGTAGTTGGCAATTTCCACTGGGCCATTGCGGAATCTCGTCTGCTATGTGGCTATACATATAGCAGGAAAACTGAATCTCCATGTACTGCACAGACCGGTAGTGGTTTGAGTTTCTGAGTCTCCTGAGTCCTGACTGGGGATGAGGCCCTGTTAGAGAGTGGAAGCAGACTCTTTCTCTTCCCTTCCCCAGCCCCCAGCCTTCGCACCCAGTCACTCTTCCTGGGTGCGCATGAGCTCTGTCTAGGTCGGTCTGGCCCCTCCAGCGCGCACTAGAGGAACCAGAGTCTTCCCGGAGAGATGAATGGAGGAAGATCCGGAACTCTGGAAGAGCAGTTTAATAAATAACTAGAAGAAGAACAGGCTAAGGAGACTTGGACAAAAAAGCAAAAGACCAGCACAGACGCTGTAGCCAGCCCCAGGGGACCAGAAGCAGGACCCAAGTGGCCTAGCAGTCCAGCACTGCACAAAGGCTACTGCCCATCAACCTGGCTCAGCGCACCTCGACTTTGTCAGAGAGAAGCCCTACTCACTCACCTGCCCACTTCTTTATCCAACAGACATGGGCACCTGCTGAAGACAGCGGCTCCCTGGTGGGGAGCTGAAGAAGGGGCAGGAGACTCAGGGTCCAGGGGGACTGAGTTTGGAAGACACCCCTTCCTTCTAAGCCCATATTCTTCTTCACCCAGCTCAAAGTGCTTGCTACTAGGGCTGCCGCTAAGAATTTTGAATGTAGCAGGTGAGGCAGTGTGGATGAGGGTTGTGCCAGGAAACACTTGGGCATCAGGGATTTGGGGCCAATTATGTTCTAACCACCACACACACATTCATACAACACGTATGTCTCTCTCATACACATACAAACACACACTTGGACACACATAGACAGACATCACATATCTTCTCATGCAGTAACTTTTACAGGCACATACAACCTTGCACAGTTCTTGATCTGAGAAGACAGGGCGCTCAGGGGGATTACTGCAAGGAGTGGAATTCTCTGCAGCCAGCTCCCCCATATCCTCTCTGTGGGCTCTCACACTGCGGACCACTGTATTTCTGAGTCCCGTACAGCTGAACTGGTGAATGGGGTGACATCCGTGTCCCTGCACCTGAAAAAGATTTAAAGGAGGAACCTAAGAGCCGGCATGTGCAGTGGACACGTGTCTTTCTTCGTGGTCAGCAGGCTGTCGTTCCTGGTCTGCAGCTCTTCCCTCATGGTGAGGTCTGGCAGCACCTTCCTTCTGCGATAGTCAGGGTTCTGCCAGCTGGGTGCACCTGTGGCAGATGGGACCTTACAAGGCTGTCTCTGGTGGCTGCAGATGTTTGAAGAGTTCAGCACTGGCTGTGCTGTTCCATTGGTGGCCGGTGTCCAGATGGCATCATGGTGACAGCCCAGGGCCAGCCTGGAAGCCGAGGTTTGGACCACATAGACAGCCTTACTTCCCATGCTCTTGCTGTGTGTGGCCCCACGTGTGCTTTTTAGGCTCATTAGACCAAGTCTGCAGATGGTCTTTTCCTCTGTGAACTGGCCAGACTTGGTTTCTGTGGTTCGCAGCCGAGAGCTCACTCTGAGCCAGGGTTCAGTAAATCCTGTCCATTGGAGGTGACAAGCATGTGGCTTGAGGATGACATGGAGGGATCAGGATTTGGAGGGGGTGCTGTAAGGGCAACCTCCAGGACAGATGTGGCCTGGTGTTCTCCTATTCACTGCCCCTAGCCACAGCCACACAGCACAGCACTGGGAACCACAGGGGAGGCCACTTACCTGCTTCAGGCTCAGTCTGTCCATTCAGGGTGGGTGCCCCGGAGAAGGGGAGAGGGAGACAGCAGTGTGTGTGTGTGAGGGGGGAGCCGGGACACAGCTCCAGGTTCAGGCACACAGCTCTAAGTAGGAGCACCTCCTTGTGGGATTGAATGGGAGCACCTCCTTGCTGTGGGATGGAGTGGGAGCACCCCTTGCTTCAGGATCGAGTGGGAGCACCTTCTTATGGGATCAAATGGGAGCACCTCCTTGCTGTGGGATCGAGTGGGAGCACTTCCTTGCTCTGGGATTGATACTGCCTTCACTCCCCAGGCGGGCAGACCCACAATTGTTCCTCGATCTCACCCCCTCAAATACACCCCAGATTTCAGAAGAAATATAGGGACAATATGGAGCCTGTGCAGGGGAGGAGCTCATGAGGAGACTCTCACTCTGCCTATGACTGCAACCCCTCTTCTATCCTGCTTTTGCAGCCCAATGCCGGGAAAGGAGGTTTTGGGGCCATCTAGGGTGTTCACTTGCGCTAAGGTGGGAATCCCCCTTTCTCACCACACCTAGCCTGCTACTGCAGGTCCATAGCAGGATGGGTTCTTGTCTTAGTTGAGATTTCTAATGCTGTGATAAAACACCATGACCAAAGTAACATGGGGAGGAAAGGGTTTATTCGGGCTTCTGCCTCCACATGACAGTCCACCATCAAAGGAAGTCAGGGCATGAGTTCAAACCGAGACTCTGGAGAGGAAAAGTGAAGCAGAGGCCACGAAGGAGTGCTGCTGACTGGCTTGCTCCTCATGGCTTGATCAGCTTGCTGCCTCTAGCACCCAGAAGCCCCTGCCCAGAGGTGCCACTGCCCGCAGTGAGCTGGGCACACCCACATCAATCATCAGTCAAGAAAATGCACCCCAGGCTTGGCCTGGAGGCATTTTCACAATAGAGATTTCCTCTTCCAAAATGATGCTAGCTTGTGCCAAGTTGACATAAAACTAGCCAGCACAGGTCTCTAGCTTGGATCTGAGTCTGAGGCATAATTAAAGGTTGTGGGTTTTTTTTTTTTAAGAATCATTTTGTGAGTCTATGTGCATGAGGTTATATGTAGGTGTCCATGTGTCACAGCTCTGCTGCGAAGGTTGGTGGGTGCTGGTTCTCTGCTGCACCGGGTGAGTCCTGACAACTGAATCCAGGGCACTGGACTTGGTGGCAAGTGTCTCTAACTGCTGCGCTGTCTTCCCAGCCTTCAGCTTTTCCTTCTTCTTTCGGCGTCATGTTTTCTCCATTGTCTCCCAGCATGCCATGCATCTGAGAGCCTGTCTGCATTTTCTGCGATGGGATGGATGCTGTCTACACTTCATCCTCTTCTTGTTTGTGCCCTGGACTGAGTACCACACGTCTACAGAGCTGTGCTAGCGTCAGAATCTGCAGGGAAGATGGAAGGACAAGGAGGTGGCTTCACACCACATTCTAAAGCAAACGACTCACAGCACTCATTTGTTGAAAGGCCTCTCTGCCTGGCCTCGCCATTCACTATCCCTGGGTACTGTCCAGGACTCTCAGGAGATGCCCCATCTCCCCAGGCTGTGCGTTTTTTTTTGGAATTTCTTGGAATTTTTGGAATTCCTCTTATTGATGTGAGTGTCTTTTTGTATGCTGTGAAAATATGTTGCTTTGATTGGTTGATAAATAAAGCTGTTTGGCCAATGGTGAGGCAGAATAGGGTTAGGCGGGACATTCTCACTGGAGAGGAGGAAGGAGAAAGGCGGAACAGAGAGACGCTGTCAACTGCCTCCATGAGAAGCAAGATGTAAAGATATCAGTAAGCCACGAGCCACGTGGCAAGGTATAGATTTATAGAAATGGGTTAATTTAAGATGTAAGATCTAGCTAGCAAGAAGTCTGAGCCATTAGGCCATACAGTTTTAATTAATATAAGCTTCTGTGTTTTTATTTGAGTCTGAGTGGCTGCGGGCATGGGAGGGACTGGAGAAAACTCCAGCTACATCTTATAAATCCCTGATTTCTGCCCTTGGCCTCTGGCCTTCACAGAGAGGCTCTTGTCTGTAGGAGAAATGTGCTCTTCCAGCTCTTCCAGGATGAAACAACCCCCACTCCATCCCACAAACCATACATTCACTAGGCACTGCTTCAGGCACACTGTAGACCTGAACGTTGCTTACTGTATATGCATGGCATCTCCTCCCACTTTGTCAATCTGGCCTTGAGGCAGAGGGTACCCTGGGTGCTGTGAACTGAACCTTTCCTAGCTGGGAACATTCCACTTTCATAAGGATTTTCCTCCATATAGAACTTGTTTTCTGGCCAGAGTAGAGTGTGTGAGAGAGAGACAAATAGAGCAAGCCCTTATCCTTATGTCATAACATGTGAATTAGAAACAGGAGAATCAAGGTAAGAATGGTTAAGAGCTGTGCATGTGGCTCAGAATGGGTATAGTTGTGTTAGTCTAAAGAAACATAACTGATAGAGTGTATACACGGTTACTAGACTAGCTTATGTAATATGGGCCAGGGGGTCCAACATGGCTGCCTGCATACTGGAGAGGACGAGAACCCAGTAGCTGCTCAACCCATGAAACTGGATGCTTCTAGGGGTCCCAGTCCATCACTGAATGCCTGATAACACAGCTGAGAGTTGCAGTATCTAATCCACTTTGGAAGGCTGAAGAATGGGGAGTCTGACATGTGATGCATGTACTCGCTTAGGAGACAGAGGCAGGCAAGAGACCCTGCATTTTCCTTAGATCTCTATCTATCCTGGTTGCCAGGTGAAGTTGCTACCTACTGTCTTCCTCTCTCACTTAAACCTCTCTGGAAACACCCTCACATACCTAGAAGTGTGTCTCCTAGGTGACTCCAGACAACCAAGATCAACCATCACAAAATCCCAGTGACCAATACACAGGAAAAAGGAATCGACATAGCAAATCTGCAGAAGAACGTACATTACAACCACTTTGATGCCACCAGGCTAGAATGACCATGGCCATGAGGACTGAGCTGGACCACACTAGGTGCCTAGCAGGATGGAGTCAACTTAACTCACCTCTATCTCATGTGGACTGGTGTGGACAATGGCATGGGAATATTTAGCACAGTGTGCCTCATGGTTCAGGACCTCCAGCCATGTCTAACGCACACAAAGATGTCCATCTGCCCCTCTGAAAAAATATGGACTAGAATATTCATAGGAGTGCTATTTTAAAAAGGTACGCCCACGGATTTAGTGTGTGTGTGTGTGTGTGTGTGTTCTCACAAATGCAGGCACACACAGGCTCACCATGGCAGATGTGTAGGAGATCCCAGGACAACCTGTGGGAGTCCACTCTCTTTCTACCATATGAGTTCTAGGGATCAAAGTCAAGTGTCCAGGCTTCACACCAAGTCCCTTTATTCGCTGAGCCTTCCTGCAGGCTCAAAACGACTATTTTTAACAACTTCAAACTGGAAATTCATCTTTCAGGACTAGAATGGACAAATCAAAGCTGGTGTGTTCATACACAGAGTGCTACACAGCAGTGAGAAGTGGTGATGGGTGATCACACTCAGCGTCTTGAACCGAATAAGCCGGTGAGAGGGTGTGTTCACACCGTTTGCTTCCCCTTAGAGAAGTCACAGACAAAACTTGTCTATGGTACTGGAAGACAGGTGGATGGTTGCTCTGGAGACGAAAGAGCCAGAAGGCAGTGCTGGGGTTTCTGTAGCGTGGTAAGGTGTGTTTGTATCTTCAAGAAGCACAGTTTACTCTGACGTGTTCAGTTTCAGAGAGTTCATTGAGATGTACATGCCTGGGTGTGATTATTTTTAAATAATAGTTCTTTATTGTGTGTTTGTATGTCTGTGCCATGGCTTGTATGTGGAGGTTGGAATACAACCCACAGGAGTTGGTTACTCTTCTTCTATGTGGGGCCCGAGTATCAAACCCAGATGGTCAGGCTTGGAGGAAGGTGCTCTTACCTACTGAACTGACAGTTCCTCTGTAGTTATTTCCACAAGAAACTGAAAAATTGAATGGATGGGCTGAGATGTAGTTCCTTGGTAGAGAATGTGACTAACACACACAAGGGTCTGGGTTCTAGTCTCAGCACTAGATAGAAAGATAAAAAGGAGTTGGAGTGCTGAAGCGATTGTCCAGTGGTTAAGAAGCGCTTGTTCTTGCAGAGGATTTTCGTTTGATTTCCAGAACCCACATGGTGGCTAACAACCATCTTGTAACTCCAGTTCCAGGGTGTCTAACACCTCTGGCCTTTGGGGATACTGCATGTATGTGGGACACATACATGATTATAGGCAAACAGTCATACACGTAAAATAAAACAAATATAACTTTAAAAATTGTTACATTAGACAAAAATGCTAAGAAGAGTCTGGAATCATGGACGTGGAGGTGGTTCTTATTTCTGCCTGCCCTCCTTTTGCCTGTGGAGGGACAGCCAACCTAGAATCCAGGACCTGCAAACCTGAGCTGGGGCCTCCAAAACATCCCATAGCTCAGCATCCTTCACTACCCTTATCTGTAGATGATGAGAGCTGGAGGAGAAGACAGCATGTATGCAAAGGGTGAGAAGAGTCCCCAACCTTACCCTGGCCACGAGCAGGGAGGTAGCCGAGGCCCAGCTGCTCTTAGGAGCAGATGGGGTCATCTGCCCTGCACCTGGTGTGCAGGGTGAGGTGTTCTGATGATATCACCAGCCCTCTCTGAGCCAGAGGCAGCCTGCAAGGTTCCTACAATAACCCCAACTCCATACTCATTCGAACGACACATGCTCAATCTTTCTCGAAAGTGATTACAATCCCTAAATGAGCGAACAAAAATAAACTTCTTCATTAACTAGAGAATTAAAAAAAAGAAGCCACCACCTGAGCAGAACGTGCATCGGCTCACAGCATATGCTGGGTAATTACTGTCTCTGCAGATGGCTCCGTTCAGCGCCGTGACTGTGGTGGGTGGGGTGGTAAGAAACTGTGCTGCTTTGGGGGCAGGATTCCCAAAGGGTGTTTTCCAGAGCACTAGGCCTCCACTGGGACTAGTTCCACAAGATGACAATCCCATGCTTTGCTACATTTGGAGAGTCACTGACATAAGTGTAATCAGATGCATCCTAGGCTGCCGGACTTCTCAGGGACTTCAGCAGGCAGTGGGACTGAGGAGTCGCCAAGACAGGGGCTGAGTGTTTGGACACGCAATGCTTTCTGGTTTGTGGAGGGTCTGGCGAGTATTGTTTCCTGGAACCCACAGTGGAAAACATGGATTGACACAGACTTAAACTTGGTTCAGAAGTTAGGAGATCGTCATTATCCGTCAGGGGACCTTGGATGACCTCTTCCTGTCTCTGAGCCTCAGTTAATTGGAAGGAAAGGACTTGAAGAAGAGCAGGCATAAGGATTTGGCAGAGTGTGGGAAAGGGATTTGAAAAGCTATCTTAACTTTCGTGTGTGTGTGTGTGTGTGTGTGTGTGTGTGTGAGAGAGAG
>CABHPH010150761.1:0-10104 GCA_902168325.1 Peromyscus nudipes
GTCTGAATGTCCTCACCTCTGCTTTTGCCTGCTGTAATTCTAAAATAATTCCAAGAAGCAGAGAAAAGTGTATGATGGGCTTCTAATGTTTGCGGGAAAATAAAGAACTAAGAAACCTGCAATGTGAAATGATGCAAACATAAATTCAGATTTTCTACAATTTCTCCATCCCATGCATTTTCTAGTATACTCTAAGGAAAGCTTTTGGTGCTTGATATAATAATAACTAGAGAAATCTGTCAGCTCTATCCACTTTTTTGTGTATTTTTTGTTTGTTGCTATTAGCTGTTAAGTGTGTTCTTAAATGCTTTACGGGGAGTTGCTGGTTACTAGCAGGCGAGTGTGGAAACAAAAGTGTAGCAAGCTGCCGGATGGTGGTGGCGGTGGTGGCACACGCCTTTAATCCCAGCACTCGGGAGGCAGAGGCAGGTGGATCTCTGTGAGTTCAAGGCCGGCCTGGTCTACAAAGTGAGTTCCAGGAAAGGCGCAAAGCTACACAGAGAAACCCTGTCTCGAAAAACCAAAGAAAAAGAGTAGCAAGCTTTCTTGTCGGACTATCTTTGGACCGCCAACCCAAAAATAATGAGCTGGAGACTTATTATTAATTATGAAAGCTTGGCTTTAGCTTAGATTTTTTCCAGACTACCTCTTATAACTTAATTAACTCATATTTTTTAATCTACATTCTGCCACATGGTTCGGTTACCTCTTCTTAGTGCAGCACATTCGACTTGCTCCGAGTCTGCTGGTGAAACTGCACACCTACATTCCTCCTCCCAGTTTCTCTCTCTCTGCCTGGAAGTCCTGCCTATTCTCTCCTGTTTAGCTATTGGCCACTTAGCTCTTAATTAAACCAATCAGAAGGCTCCTTGGCAAAGACATACATTCACAGTATACACAAATATCCCACAACACAAAAGTAAGCATTAATATCACTGATATGCACAATTAAAAAAACCCCTTAAATATTTGCAATGATCACAATTCTCCTTAGCCTATAGACAATGTTTTACTGTTAAAGGTGAAAGAAAAGAATGGTCCCCCACAAAGCTTTCCTCTGACCTCCACATGCACAACTACATTCACACAGTCATGTACAACACACATATAGAATGATGATGATAATAATAAGTAATTTTAAAAAAATAAATACCTTATCCTTTACATCTGGGTGGTTTCCAGAGTACTGCCTGCTATACTAGCCTATCTGTTACCATGTAACCGCTTCTTCTTGAAGTTGGTAGGTGGTTAATTACCCTTCTATGGCAGAAAGTGTGGTTCCAAGACATGAAGTGATATCCCATGACTGTGTGGTGCTCAGAGCAAGACACCATCTCCAACCTAAAGTTAGGCTTTCTGATCCTCTCACGAGATACAATGATAGGGAAAAATTAGCTGGCAAAATGTCTTTCTAGAAACAGCTGAGAAGTCTAATAGCTTCACACTGATTTGCTGACACATGGGTCTGTGAAGCGCTGTTGGCAGCATATGCTTCTCCAGGACATAAACAGAATGATAGAAACCCCTGCTTCAGTTAGTGTTCAGAGGACTGGAGTGGGAAGATGAGGCCTCTGTTTCAATGGCCCTGTTCTCTCTTGGCCCTGTACTCTTTTGCTGGTTTATTGTTGCTTGTTTGTTTAACATCTTGATCCTGGCATCAAAATGCTGCTTCTATTATCTATGACTGGAAATGTAGAATAAATGTGTCTATTAATATTAACGTGGGCAAATTTACACCACTGTCAATCGAGAGATTGATAAGTGTTGATGTTCAAATGAAGAGCATGCAAGCTCTTCCCAGGGGGAAAGCATGAGTTTTGCTTTTAGTGGTCATACTTTTAAATGTGATAAGTTGACTCATTATTTCAACTCCAAATTAATAGACTTGAGCATATGTGTAGTCTCATAGCTTAAAAGCAAGCTTCATGTTCCCCTTGCTCATGGGAGTAATTAGTATATTTCGATTTTGTTTTAAAAGCAAGGTAGAAGGAAACAATTCACCGTTTTTCAAAATATTAAACATAGAGTTAGCATATGGCCCCAAAACTTTATTACTGGAATCTATACCTATGAGAAATTAAAATATGTGCACATGCATGCACATACACACACACACACACACACACACAAACTGGAATACAATGCTTACAGAAGCACCATTTAAAACACTCCTACAGTGAAAATGGCCTAAATGGCCATTATCTAATGGACAAAGGAACAAACTGATGTCGTTATACAATAGAATATTATTTGGTAATACCAAAAAAATGACGTGGATTGATACATGGAACAGTATATATGGATCATTAAACATCCCAAGTGAAAGTTCTTAGTTACACAATCTACACCTTTCTCATGGCCAGAAACAGCATATCTATAAAAATCAGTAAGTGGTTCCAGAAGCCCGCCCATAGACCAGGGACAGATTCCGATCCCCCTGCCTGGGTGCCCCCCAAACAGTTCGAGCCAAACAACGGTCTCCCGTATCCAGAGGGCCTAGCCCAGTCCCCTGGGGGCTCCACAACCACCAGTCCACAGTTCATGGGCTTCCACTAGTGTGGCCGGTCATCTCTGCACGTCCTCCCACCATGATCTTGACGTCCCTCGCCTGCAGTATCTCTCCTCTCTCTCATCAATTGGATGCGGGGTGGCTTGGGAAAAAGGGCTGGGTTGCGGGAGGAGGGAGGAGGGAGGATCTGTGGATACTACGTGGAGTGAGTAGAAAATTTCTTAATAAAGAAAAATGAAAGAAAAAAATCAGTAAGTGGACCAGCACTCAACGGAGGACAGAAACAGGCCAGTGAGGGTGCACAGGAGGTAATGGCTAGTGGAGGCTGGCTTTCTTTTTGGAGTGTTGGCTTGCTTTGACATGTGATAAAGATGGTGTGCCTCTATATTCGAATATGAAACAACACAATTAGACCACATCTGGTGAGTGGAAAGCTGGAAAAGCATGTCCAAGTTGTAAAATAAGGAGTTTCACCACCTGCACACAGGAGACCCCAGAATATTGATATCATTCCCAAAGCAGAGCAAAGGCAGGTGTTTGTCTGCGATGCCTACACATATTTTTATAAGGAAGGTACTTGAAAATGGGCACATTTCCTAGTGTGCCCAACCTAAGATGCCTCCACTGAACATCTTCAGGAAAGATCATGATTCAAGAATGCTACGTGGTTGACAGGAAACCCCTCTAACCGACATAGCTGGTCTATGGTATAAAAACAAAGATATGGAACATTCTCCAGTGAACATCACAGATATTCCACAGGAAAATGCCGTTTGCACTTATTGTTGTCATGGGTCACTGAGAAATACAGACACCTACAGCTGAGAAGCAAAGAATACTCTGAGCCAGCTAAACTGTGCTAAAAGGATATAAAGGCTCAGAGAAAAAGATGCATCACAAACTTGACCTCTTCCTGCCCAGGGGATCCCACAAGCCAACTCCCTCTCCCAGGACACCTCCACCTCCCCCATCATTGTGTTTCCATGATAATCAGAGCTTCCTGGGAACTAAAGCAGGCCACATTCTCCTCTAGGCTGGACTTGGCTTTTCACTCTCCCAAGCTTGACTAGCCCACTCCCAGCCTCATGGGGTTCCATGTACTCAGAAAAACTTCCCCAAAATTTTATTTGTAGACAAGAGAAAAGACACTTTTGAAAATGAGTTTAGACAGATCTGTCTCCAAATTGTGTAGCTCTGTGGCCATTGAAAACATCTTAAAAATCATTGACCTGGACAATTTAAAGTTATGAAATGAATAGAGTGTAAAGTACATCTCAATAAAGTTGTAAATAAATAAATAAATACATATCCATATATTGTGCATGCACACACACATACATATGTGTATGTATATAGATAATTATAGTGGGAAATTATATGTGAGACATTCCAAATGATCTACAGATGGGTTCATGACACTGATAATCTGAACTATGCATTACTTTGTGTATAGGGGGAGTTACTCCACAGATGAAAAAGTCAGATTCAGTAATACTATGTTTATGTCCTCTAATACTGCAGAAGGAATAAACTCTTTCATCCCTAAGAGAGAATAAGGAGGCCAGTAGAGAAAGACCCTGCCTTTTGGGTGCATGAAGTATGTATATGAGCATGGGATGCTGGCCTACAGAACATACATTACCAGACAGAGAGGCAAGATCAAATCATTTGGTGCTCAAGTCCTAAAGATGCAAGCATTTTGATACATTTTGATGAAAAAAAATCCAAGAGACCATAAAGATTTGACTTTAATCTAGTCTAGTAAGCACGCCCTACCTCGTTGATCCAAGAGGTCACGTGTCAAACGATAACTGATAATTTTCTCATTATAAAGTTCTGTTGTCCAGGAGATGCCCAAATGCACCTGCTGTACATCATGGACCAAGACTGAAAATGAACACAGCACAGGCTGTCTGTCACACACAATGAAGAGTCCTCTCCTCAAGCTGTAGGGATCATTGTTTGTCAAGTGCTTCCAGGCAAGCCAAGGAAGCATGTTTGGAAAACAAAGGACTTTTTAATTGCTGCTGACATGAATGAACTCTCTGAAACAACAGCTGTGTCTTGAGATTACATTACAAGGCATGTGAGCGGGATGCAGAGCATCCTCATAAAAAGACAAAGCCAAAGAAGCCTTTTATTGCTGCTGAAAAAAAAAATCCCAAGGCTAGGATGCCTAATTCCAGTTCCTGCAGGATGCAACAATCATATGTTTGCAGAACCAAACAGAGAAACAATCGATGTACTTTCAGTAGCTGATAAAAAAAAAAACAAACTCCAAGCAGGCAGTTTGGGCAAGCCTCAGAAATCAGCTGGCAAGGTTATCTTTGTCCTAAGAAGTTGGTCAGTGGCAGCGACATCTGGCCATTAAAATATCGTCCCAAGAGATTATTTCCTTTCTCTCTGTTCACAGAATGTCTGCTGCTGGGTATAAATTATGGACAAAAGAACTCATTTGGAGAAATATTGACCCAGTCATACTTCATAGGTTTATTACTACCCTGAGAGAAATGAACCTTGTGAAATTATAACGGCTGAACTACAACCAAGATCCTTTCAAAGACAGACCTCAAGGAGACAGGAAGAGAAGGTTACGGTGGGGGAGGAGAATCAAGAGTGCACCAAGAGGAAAGGGGAGGGCGAGGAAACGGAGATTTAGTGCACAGAGCAGTGGGTCTGACACCTAGGTAACGATGATGTGAAGATCAGGCTGAGCACTGCTCTAAGTTGGTCCATACTGGGTGAAGTGGTGGCTTTGGGGCTGTGCCTTGCCCTAGGTGACTCCACTTTAACAAAGCACCGTGTAGCTCCATTTTGAGTAGAAATGCACCTCACTGTGCATGTAGACACCATCACCAGTCCAACTCCACCTGTGAGGCATGGGTTGGTAAATAACGTATCCCTTCAAGAAACAAGCTACAACCGATAAACTAATCAAGAGAGATTGCAAGCATACGGGTGTATTAAAAACCACAGCAACAGAAAAGCAAACTAGATAGCATGGAGGGGGGGAAATGTGTGATCTGAGAGTGACTATAAGTAACTAAAATTATAATAAAAGAACTTGTGATTATCATTGGCTAGCTATGAGGGGAGATTGGGGCTTCTTGGTAAACTGCCTTCAATGAAAGTAACATAGTTTGTGAACGTATTGTTATTCAATGAATTGTGACATTGTGAAAAGATACAAACACGTTTGTCTGTGTTTCTGGCATCGCATGCTCACAACAGATGATGATGCTATTTCTAGAATTCTCTTTGTCAAAAACTCTATTTTAGATATTTTTAGGATAATCACTTTCATCAAAACTGCATACAAAATGCACTGAGAGTGAGTTTTCCCATGAGATTCTCAGGCTGTACGAACTAAGAAGGTTAGAAGCAATTATGGCTAGAGAAAGCTCCCAAATTGTCCTTGGCATGGAGATATGGATCTATTTCCCCTCTATTGAGTCTAGCATGTGTGATGACTTTTTGGCTGACAGGAATAATAAGGAATGATGAACCAGTTCCAGGTTCAACCTACAGGAAGGCTTTGTACCTTGGCCCTGTGAATGCCTGAGCTATCCTAAGATCTCAGTAGATAAAATGCCCAGTCAACATGGGAGAAGCTCTGGAGACATATGAATAGTAAGAGAGGCTCGGAACAACAAAGCCCCAGAAATGCGAGGGGAGGACCGTTTTTGAGCCTCTCTTAAGACCTTTATCTCCTAAGCCCACTGCTACCAACTCGATTAGAGAGAATCACCTTGCCTGGCCCTTTCTAAATTAATTCCTCAACCAAAAATTGAAGGAAGATACCTTCCTTAGCCTGGTTGACTCCAGCCTGTCTCTCTCTGGCCTGTGCTTTTCTAAGTAGCTCTTCCCTCTGTTTATATTAAATTCCCAGAACACAGATCTGAAAGATGATAAGCATCCTGCAAGGCTAGTGGAGATCACCCCCTGGTTCCAGGATCACAGGCCTGATGAATATGTGAATACCCCTTCCCCTGGGTTGCTTCTGTGCACAAGAAGACCCTGTGTGCCAGGGAACCCCCTGGGCTTCCCTTTGTTCTTCTCCCCCTGCATAAACTCAAACACCCCAAGAATAACAGTTACACTTGCCATCTCCCTGTGGCCACTCTGAAATCAAATTTCCTTTTCTCAGTTGATTACCAACTTCTCTGTCTTTTGTGGGGGGTGGGGCCAAGCCTAGGTTTGGGGGGGTACCACCCCCCAGGTGCCACTTTTTATCTTAGGACTCTGGTGCCAAAATCATGGTCAAAGTAATATGTTAAATCGTGAAATTCAAGTGTAATTTGCTCTAGAGGGAGAGATATCAAAATACACTAAAAAATTTTTTTTGATGGTTTTAAACTGTTTTACATAACTCAAAACTTTTGGACAGTTTGTAAAATTGTGGATTAACATATCATTCTAAGACAAAAGTTTTTATAATATACTCCTACATAATCTCTGACCATTGTATTCCTATTATGACAAGTCTTTGTCATAAAAGGAAAATAACTTGCCCAAACTAAAAATAAACATGAAAGTCAGAACTTACACTTTCCACTTGTCTTTCAGCAAATGGTACTTTATGTGATTCTTAGCTTATTTCATGCCTAATTTCTTTCCTGTATTTTAGCTTCTTTGAATGTGGTACTCACTGCTACTTTCAGTGACTTTGCTTTCTTATTAAATTAGTTAGTTCGTGCACGGGTGAAATGGTTCAGTTTTTAAAGGACTCACCAACAAGACACGTTTCTTACATAACTACTAGGTATTTAAGAAAGATAATTTCTCATTTTATTTTTGCTCAAGATTGATCTGCGTAGTTTGTCAGTACATGGAATAAAAACTGATTTTTGAAATTTGTATTTAGGTCTATACTTCTTGATGACTTCATACCCTATCTTTCTTTCCTGTGACTTGCTATGGGAGACATTAACTATAGAAGTTTCCATCTAATTAAAGTGGATATGATTTCCTAGAATTTCCCATCCTTCAACTCACCTGACCAGGAAGCTAGAAGCCTCATAACTTTACATCAACTTTAAGTAATTGCCAGTCTTATGAGCGATTTTAATTTTTCTTTTAAGAATTATATCTAATTTCATGTATCAACCAAGATGTCCTATTTATTTTTACACTAATTTCCCATTTCTGGCTAGAGCTTCCCTGAGACATCTCACTTAAATAAGCTCTTGGACACACCACTGGGCACTGCTCCTCTCCTGAACAAGAGGCAGAGACAGAACACTAAGAAGTTGACTCCCCATGGGAGGCCTCACCCTCTCTGAGGATGGAAGGTGGGATGGGGCAGAGGTAGGGGGTGAGCAGGGAGAAAGGGAGGGAGGAGAAACTGTTGTTGACTCCTCATGGGAGGCCTTACCATCTCTGGATGGGGGAGGGGATGAAGGGGAAGAGGGGAGAGAGGGGAAACTGTGGTTGGTTTGTAAAATGAAAAAAAAACTTTTAAATTAATAATAATAATAATAATAATAATAATAATAATAATAATAAAAAGAATGAGCTTTGGCTTAGGACTGCCCCTGTGCCCTCTCCCACAGTGTGACCTCTCCCTTCACCAGGCCATTCTGACTTACATATCTCACTAGATAGCAACACCCTGAGAACCCTTCTCACACATATAAAGTTGTGCTCACAGGCCCCAGTTACCCATGCTTCTTTTCATTTTTAGCAACATTTGCCCCTTCCCAAATTTTTTTCCTGCAAATAATCCTTACCTGCTGTTATCCAAGGTACCTAGTAACACTTTCTCATTTTTATTAAAAAGTACTGGTAGTTGATAGAGTCATATCATTTCAAACTGGCTCCTTAGGGACTGGGATAACGGCTCAGTTGGTCAAGTCAGTGCCTGTAAGCCATGAGGATCTGAGATCCATCTCCAGCACCCATGTAAAGAGCTGGCCTTGGTAACCAGTGCTTGTAATTCCAGTGTTGGAAATACAGAAGCAGAAGTTTCTCTGGGACTCATTGGCAAGCCACTCTACAGTAACCTGTGACTCCTGGCTCCCAATAAGAGACCCTGTTTCAGATAACAAGGTACACCTTTCATGCATTGACCTCTGGCCTCTATCACCCATACGTGTGCACACACACACAATGGTCTTTCCAGGTCCTCGTATTTTCAAGCCTTAGCATTTTTACTCTGTTTTAATCACCTTGTTTTGGCATAAAGATACAATTACAATAAAAAATATCTGCTAATCTCACCTTCCCCAGAACCAGCGTTTTAAACAAACATCGCAATACTATGTGTGCAGAGAAAATTCTGGGGCAAACATCTGTCTTTTTATTCCCTGTTAATGGCTCCTGAGGGAGATGGGCAACAAAAACAATAGTCTATCTTCCTTACTAAAACTTTGTTTTCCAAATTGTAGAAACAAAGCAAATATTATGATCATTTGCAGCTATTTGGTGTTTTTCTGCTCCATATGAGAGGTGGCGATTTCTTTTCGTCACCTCAAGCATGACATCTATTTTAACAGAGTGGAACTTCTCTTTTGCCTCTTTCATTTTTCAGAGAACTTCCTACCCAAGCCTGTAACATTCCCCAAAGAAAAACATTCATTGTTACTTCATTTCTCCCTCAAACGTCCTATTGCTCTTTTTTAAAAAAAAAATGAAATAAAAACTTCCTCAATATGATATAGCTATCTTTTCCAAGTGGCAAGCATTTGAGTTTCTTGATATCTTATTCTTTAATCTAATAAGATAGGAACTTCACTCTTTTGGTGAAAGATAAATACTGTGTCCTGTGTAGTAGATTAAAAACATTCTGACCTTCAAAATCTTTCTTACTATGATGGTGAGCTTGGCTGGGCCATGGTGGTGCACATACATACATGTAGGCAAAACATTCATACACATAAAATAAAAAAAAATTGAGAAAGAAAGAAGTATTTCCTATGCTGGTTCTAGTGGTACGCAAGCGTATTTAAAACATTCTGGAGGCAGAGGTAGAAAGGACTCTGTAAATTCAAAGCGACTCTGGTCTACATAGGAAGTCTCAGGCCAGCCTCATCTACATAGTGTGGTCCTGTCTTAAAACAAACCAAACCAAAGTTAAGGTGTGCTGGTCAGCACCTGTCATCACAGCACTCAGCAAGGAAAGGAAAGAGAGTCAAGAGTTCAAGGTTTGCCTGGGCTTCATGAGGAGACCCTACTTCAAAAAAAAAAAGTATTTGTATTTGTTAAGTGCATGATATATAATCAATTTCCTGAAGAGTAACAAACAAAAATTTCATTTTGAATCTGAGACTTAAACATTCCTATCCTAAAACATACACATTTTCTTATTAAGGAATTATTAAGGAATCTTATTAAGGAATCCCAGGCTTTGTGTAGTCTGGACTCAATCAATGCACTGCACTAGAGTTTTCTGAAACTTATGCATTAGTGAGATTTTGCTTTTAATCATGTTTTAGAATAAGTCAAATTCTTTGACTATAGAAAACTAAAAGGGATTAGTCAAAGTGCTGTAATCTTTCTTCTGAAACCAGATCTTTATTTACATCCTTCCAAATAGTCATTCCTCTTCACATAAGGACACCTGGCCCAGGTTTCTAAGTCTGATCACAATATACAAA
>CABHPH010150761.1:10504-29191 GCA_902168325.1 Peromyscus nudipes
GGGGCCTATATAAACCCCATTTCTCCTATGTTCAAAGCTATTTTCTCAAACTCTGCTTTGGGGAGATAGCCATGTCTGACAGAAAATAAAGCTGTTTACTTTGACCAAAGAATTTGGGGAATGGTCTTTACTCTACTTTGGTGGGATTAACAGACATCTATGGGGTTGATAGAGCTCAGTATCTCCAAGGTACCCTGGGAACTGCCGGTATTGGAGTGCCAAGGAGTCAAGGCTTGGGCTTATTGAATGTCTCAACCATTTCCACTACTTGCCTTTGGTTTCTCAGAGTTTCTGATGATGGTAGTAAGAGTGTTATATTCAGGACACTAGCCAAGCAAACATGTAATGGGATGAACGGAGAGAGAGATTGGTATCTTACGGTTTACACTGAGGCATGGAGGTGGGGAAGATGGAGCACCCAAGCATGTTTATAAAAACCCTTGGACTACATGTCCACAGTGTGCTGTTCTGCCTCCCAACCCTGGGAAGAAGCTGATTGAAAACTGAGGCCAAATGAGAACAGAGAGAGGATCTGCAAGAGCATGGAAGCAAGTTCTTGGCAAGAGGAAATCAATAACCCAAATGTCCTATTCTTAATCTCCTCACCCAGAAGATCTTGACCTATTTTTAGATGTGATTCTAAAGGCAGAACTATGAAAGCAGTACTCACCTTGAAACAGTCTACCGAGGGATTTCTTGTTACAATGAGTCCCAGTAGACTCAGAGTTTGGTGTGCTGCCAACAGGGGTCAGTAAATTTGTTCTTCTAAATCCAGATGGTAACTGCTTTGGGCTTTCTGGAAAGTATGGTCACAAGTACACAATTGTCACTGTGGTTTGAAAACTGCCATAGACAAATTGCCATGGCTACATGCTGATAAAACTCTATTTGTCGTAATGACGCATGCCTACAAACCCAGACCACAGGAGGCTGAGGCAGGAAGAGTGTGAGTTTGAGACCAGCCTGAGTTACATAAAAAGACAGAGAGAAAAAGAAGGGATGGGGAAGATTAAGAAATTAAGAGAGAAGGCACCAGAGAGACACCTGCCCATGGCCACAGCTGGGCATGAGAGACGTCAGAGAGGATCCACCTACAGAGATGCTGCAGAGGCAGAGCAGGTACTGATACAATGAGCAAGTATGTGTTGGAGAGATGGGAGAGAAAGGGAAGCGGAACAGTCTGTGCACTATGAAGAGAGACAGAACTGGAGGTGCGAGGGTGGTGAGGAACAGCCTACTGTGAGTAGCCTGGGCTGCCACCTGAGGCCATGGAGATGTCCTGGCCTGTATTGCCACTAAGGGCCACGTCTGGGTCCAAAGGGCCCTATAGCAGCAGGGGTCTGGGTCTATGTCCATGGCCCATGTTAACACTAAAGACCATGTGGACATCTGGGCTGCTGCCCAGGGTCATGTTGATGTCTGAGGACTGTGTAGAGCTGGCCCTGGCCCTCACTCAGGAAAGCAGGCCTGCCTTCACCTGGGCAGCACAGTAGAGCTGATCCTGGTGGTGGGGGTGCTGGTGAGCAGGCTCTGCGGGTGTGAGAGCCGGCCCCCAGCCCTCCTTGGCTGTACGGTGGTGTGGGTTTGGGAAAGATGCCACGCCCCCTTGCTGCCTATGGCAGGCAGGAGAGCTGGCCCTAGCATGGGAGAGATGGCACTGCCCCTTGCCAGCTAGAGCACTCAGGAGAGCAGGCCCCAACCAGACCAATGACTCGCTGCAGTCAACATTTGCAAGGAAAGCTGTTTGGGCAAAAGGGTAGACTGGATGACACACCCTGACACAACCCAGCTTTGACTTTGCACACACATACACAATTTAAAACAAATAAATCTTAAATAAAAATTATCAGTTACTCAAGTGCTCAATGAGCCAAACCTTAATGTATAAACATCCCATTTACAAATCACTAGGAAAAAACTTTAAGGTATCAAGGGCACCTTCTAACGTTATAAGACTTAAAATAAGTTCAAGAATAACTACTTTTCCTGAGTCACTACCAAATTCTCTCTCTCTCTCTCTCTCTCTCTCTCTCTCTCTCTCTCTCTCTCTCTCTCTCCTCTCTCTCCTCACTCACTCTGTGTGTCTGTTTCTTTGTCTCTCTGTTTCTGTCGCTCTCTCTCTCTCTCACACACACACACTGACACACACACACATTAACACACACACACTGACACACATACACACATACACACACACACACACACACACACACACCACTTCTTAGATTAATAATGGCAGCATGAGGTATAAAGTCCATGGAGACAGGGATATCATATGCACAGTCATGCCGGCTGTAGGTTGCTGTTTTTGCCTGACCTGTGAGTTCTACATAAGCTTCCATTCAAATGCTTTCTGTCAACCCAAAGCTGACCTTGTGTTTCACAATTGGTATTCTACCCTAAGTAATGCCTATACAGGGCACCTCAGGAAAAAAAAAAGTTTTGCATAAAAACCCTAAGTAGTAAAGGACCTATGCTCCATTGGGAATTTCCACCTAACCATATTATCTTCATATCTTCATACCTGTTCACATATGGCACATAGGGAGAGTCACAGTACAATGATGTACTAATGGGAAGGAGAAAAGCAACCACACAAGTTGTCCTCTGAGCTCCACACGCTGTGGCACATGCAGACTCACACGCATGCACACACGTGTGTGTCTCCAGGGCTGTATGTGTTTCTTGTGCTTTTCTTTGTAATTTTTCTTTCTGTTTGTTTGTCTGTTTTGTACTATTCTGGTTCATTTGGAGGTTTTTTGTTTTGGTTTGGTTTTTAGTTTCCTGCTTGTTTTCTATCTAATGAGAGAAAGAATGTTGATTTTGGTGGATGAGGAGGTTGGGAGAATATGAGAGGAGTTGGGGGAAGTAAAATCATGATTAGAATATATTTTTATTAAAAAAATCTATTTTCAATAAAAACAATAATTGGCTTAAGGTAATGTTGAATTTGTTTGGCCTTCAATCCAGACCACTGAGTCATTCATATCGTCAATGAGGCTGTTTTATTTCCCCATCCCCTGTGTCTCGGTTCCTAGAAGAACATTTTTTTACTGTGTGTGTGAGCTTCAAGAGTGCAGATATGATTCTTTACAAGAACCTAGCTTTTAGCTTACCTCAGCTTTCAGTTTATCTTCCTCACTACGCCATCGCTAGCTTTTGATTTAAAGTGACGTAAGTGATACTCTTTCATTCATTTGTTCACTTAGAAGTTATTATAGAGCTCCTACTGGCCTGAGAGTTGCCCAGGAAGCTGGGCCAGCAAGCCCCAGACTTCCTCATGTCTCATGTCTGCACTGCCCTATTTTTTTTTTTAACATGAGCTCTGAGAAGTCTAAGTCAGGTCCTCATACTTGCACGGCAAACATTTTACCCACTCAGCTGCCCCTCCAGCCCTCCACATATATTTTTGACAAATAATCCGTCACTAAGATCTCCTCCAAAAAAAAATATTTAATAGGCTTCCTATTGAAAGTGGGTTTTCTATACGTATTATCTGTCTTAGACCCATCAAACACAACTGAAGAGAACAAATGGAATTTGAAAGTTTTAAGCTACTTCTACCCTCCAAGCCACAACCTTTATTATCCTTTCCCAATAAGCTTTAGCATTGGGGCTTGCATGTTGTAACATACTGAGAAGTCTGTCCGTCTGGCAAGCACATATGCATTTTCAAGCTCTGAGCAAATGTCACTTGCTCTGCAAAAGCTTCCGTTTCTTCCTCACTCAGGTGGATGCACTTCCATCTCTCATATATTCTTTACACATATTTCATAGTGCGTCTGCCTTCATCAACACTGTGGGCCTTCCCCAGACTGTACCTTTAACCTCATCTCTCTTGTGTTTCTTCACGTCACAACCATTGTTAAGATAATCCCAGCCTCTCCCTGGAGGACATATTTGTGTTTATATGCATGCAGAAATATGGGGTGTCAGCAACAAACAGAAGCTTTCTCTTTGAAAATTCTTTCCTAAAACCAGAAAAGGAGGAAGAAAACGAGGGCACATGATGCTACAAACTGACAATTAATTATGCACCCTGCTGCTCATTCTGAAGTTATAACCTCTGGGCTTCTCGTGTTTGTTCTTGTAAGAATTGTGAGTATTAGCTAGTCTGCAATTAGTTCTGTACAATGTTGAGGGTGTTGTCTGCAAATGTCCCATGGGAGTCCCCACGAGTCTGCCGGGTTAAACAGTTACTGTCACATGTAGAGCCGTTGCTACTGAATTCTGCTATGAATGCCTAGTTCTTAAGACGACTGAACACAAATAAAGCCAAGCACAAAGCTGAAGCCTTTTGATAAGTGTCAAGTTGCCATTGGACACTGCTCATATACCGGAGGATACAGTCCATGTCATCATTCTCAGCCCAGGAGCAACTGCTTCTTCTCGACATCTTGACAGATCTGCATGAGTCCATAGATCATCACTGTCCTCCAACTCTTTATCATGTTTTAAATCTGTTGAAGTGTGGAAGAAAAAAAATCTAGTGTGCTTCACAAAACAGGGCCATAAAAAAATGAAGTTAGATAGAGCTCTTTGACAGGAACTTTTGAATTATGCCTCAGACGAGTCCAAAGAAAGACGAGAAAGTCAGGAGGGCATCAGGGCAGAAGCCCTAGATACAGTGGTACCTTAAGGGCAAGAAGATGAGGTTCTATTCACATGTGAGTTAAAAAGTGCAATGTCAGGAAACAAAACAGGCTGCAGGAGCAGTAGGTGTGAGCTTCCGGAACCTCCTTCAGGTCTTCACACTCGAGATGCCGTCAGGCTAAAGAGTTAAATCTGTCCCAACACCCCATCTTCTGTCCTGGCTTAGGGTTGTTGAGCTGTTCGTAACTAACACTAGTGAGCAACGTGGCCTTTCCACTGTCACCTCGAAATATGCACAGTCTTCTCTGCTGTGCTCTCCAGCCTCGCCTGATCTCCCCTCGAAGAAACGGAACTTCAGCTACTTGACTGGCTTTTCATTTCGAACCTTCAGCACTCAGGCATGCTTCGTGAACCTGCAACACTCAAGGAAATAAAATGGCTCGCACTTGGCCACGCTTGACATCTGGATTCACAGCCTTTTCATTCTTAACATTATTCATCAATTTGCACTGTATTTTATTTCCTCTTGTCCTTGATGCAAAGACCAGAATTTCTCTCCCCTTAGCCTTAAAATCTTAAAAACCATGAAAATACTCAGTATGCCAAAGCCTAAGATTAGTATCAACTTTATTTAAGATATATGTGTTCAGATGTGTTCATGTATTCTCTTGTGTTTCAATATTGCTCAATTTGAATTTTGATGGGTGTTGTTTTGGTAATTTTGTAATCTGTGTGGATTTTTTTAATGAAGTGCATTTTGTGTAATTATTCTTTTGTTGTTGTTGTTGTTGTTGTTTTTGTTGTTGTTTTAGTTTTTTCAAGACTCTGTGTAGTTTTGGTGCCTGTCCTGGATCTCCCTCTGTAGACCAGGTTGGTCTCGAACTTACAGAGATCTGCCTGCCTCTGCCTCCTGAGTACTGGCGTTAAAGGCGTGTGCCACCACCACCTGGCTTGTGTAATCATTCTTAAGAAAATAAAACGCAGGGAAAAAATACTAAAAACTCAGGTTAACAACCACAGGTCTTGTTATTTCTGAAATGGAAAACTTGCTTTTCTTGTATTTGGGAGAATGTAATCAAGCAGAGCTTTGATAAGTCCATGTGACAAAAATGAGCCAGACCCTTCCTCTATTCTTCATGTGGCTATTTGCAAACAAAAATAGAGAATAGTAAAGGAAATGCCGGGGATGAAGACGTATTAAGAAGCTGAAATGCTAATCACATCACTGCCCCCCAGAGAAGCCCAGAGCTAAGCAGTATAATGTTCTTCCCTCTATCACCTAGGTTATGTAAAGAGTGTGAAATCTGGCCAGCAACACGGAAAGGTGGAAGAGACAGCCAAAAGATGATGAGAAACCAAGTAAATGTGTCCTTACCAGACGGTGGCAGCAACATCCAGTCAGTGTTCAAGATGAGACCAGCCTTTATGAATCACCACATTGCTATGACAGGAACTGTATAGGTAAGACAAACTCCCGGCTCTCGGACTTTGCAGAACAGGAGGAAGCCAAGAAGAGAAATGCCATGAGCAGGGACCACAGCGTACCACAGGCATTTTCCACCACAGCCTTGGGAGCACGTGGCGCTGATCTGCTCATCCGTTGGAGAATTTCCTTCACACTTCCTTTCCAAAGATGAAAGCACTGTGGACTGCATGCTTATGTCACACAAGAGTGTAAAGTTTACCCATAATCCCTATGTGATTGTGTTATAAGACAAAGCCTTTCAGAGACAGCCAGACTCAGATGAGGGTCATGAGGACCCAGCCCTTGTGATAGAGCACTGTGCTCTGAGTATAAGAAACAGTACGGGCCGGGCGTTGGTGGCGCACGCCTTTAATCCCAGCACTCGGGAGGCAGAGGCAGGCAGATCTCTGTGAGTTCAAGGCCAGCCTGGGCTACCAAGTGAGTTCCAGGAAAGGCGCAAAGCTACACAGAGAAACCCTGTCCCGAAAAACCAAAAAAAAAAAAATGAAAGAAAGAAAGAAAGAAAGAAAAAAGAAAGACACAGTACGGATGTTTTGGCTTTCCCTCGCCTCAGGTGTGGACACAGAAAGAAATGAAGACAGCCCTCACCATAAATTGACTATACTCACTTCTCGTTCTTGAACTTCAAGTTTAGAACGTGTGTAAAAGTGAATTTCTAATTCTTAAACTTCACAAGGCATGCTACTTCGAGGTGAAAAGCATGAGAATTCTTTTTTTAAAAAAAAATGCAACAAAAGCCATGGAAAGGAATTAGAAAAAAATATTCTGAAAGGTGGTTATGAATTGTCATTACCTGGTAGGCAATTCAAGGAATATGATAGAGAAAAAAGTCTACATTATAGGAGAGAAAGGTAGACTCCCTACAAGGACCTTACTCCTGATCCACAGACCTCTAAGAAGGTTCAGAAAGACAGATGCATCCTATCAGTTGGTTACTTCCTCCTCAGAAACATGAGGCTACCCTAAATAGAACGCTGGAAGAACCAGGAAGGTATGCTGTCCTTACTGAAGACAGATATGAGGAACAGACCAGCCACAGGCAAGGGTGCACCGCATTGAGAACTCTAAGATGGCAGTCCCCAGGTGGGTACAGGTATAATCTGCCCAAGCTCCAGCCATAGCTCAGACTCATGTCTCAAGACCCACTCACATCTACAAGACCAACATGCTTTAGAGACCCTGAGGTGCTAAGCTGTGCAGAAATGTGCATCAGAGCAGCTACTAGTTTTGCGAGCTCTGTCGTTTAAAGAGTGTGGCTTCAGAATAGAAGAAACATGCCAGAATGGGAAAGTGATCACTATGCATGATATTAAAGAAAGAGAATTGGACTTCCTGTTTAAAAGCTTGAGACCCCTCATATGGGAAAGCAAAGGGGAGTGTTTATACAAACACCAGATGATCTTTATAAATGACCTGTGTTAGTTCCTTTACTCACCGCTATGACCAAATAACCGACAAGAAGCAACTTAATGGAGCAGGGATTTATTTAGCTGGTGAAGTGTGGAGGGATGCAATCCAGCATGATGGGGAAGGTGTGGCAGCAGGAGGCTTCTTGCTGGTGGGCAGCCAGAGGTCATTGCCTCCTCATATCTTGGCAGAACAGGAAGCAGAGAGGTCAGACTGAGATACAAGTCTGAAAGTCCATGCCACAGTGACTCACTTTCTCTAGCTGTGCTCCACCTCACAAGATTCCTCAGCTTCCCGAAACAATACAGCAGCTCATGACAGAGTGTGTAAACACACGAACCCGTGGGGAATGGTTCACATTCTAACCGTAACAGCGTCCGATCTATATTATGCTGAAAAGGAAGGGATGAAGGAAGAGTAAAAAAATCATAGGACAACAATATCAAGATTATCAAACACATGACCCAAGAAAGAATCAGAAGGTGGGTCTTACCTTTGTCGACAAGACAATCAAGAACCCTGTGTTCTACCACACTCACCAAACAAACAAGGACAACACAAACAGCTTTTACTTAAAATCACAGTGGTTGGCCAACCCTAGAAAGACAAATTTAGGATTCAAATTTCTCAGAATAGAATTTTAAATGGCAAGCCAATGACCGTAACTCTGAAGACTGTCTCGTTCCAGTTAAGTCATGTGAATCCCCAGTGAAGTGAGTAGGGACAGATGAAAAACAGAGTGATGATTAGGGACAACCTAATTCTACCTCAGTAACAAAAGAATCGGAATATTCTCTCCATGGAAATTATCACAGGATAAATAATTGTCTAGAAATTCCAAAGTCCAGGCAATCACAAATAGTGCCATTTCACTGTTTATTTAGTATCTTAGTACTACATGTTATGATTGCAAAATACAAAGACAAATATAATCCTAAAATAAAATAGTCTGTGGGTGGTTGCAAATAATAATCACACCATACTTAGACAGCTCATCAAAACCATAGTAATATAAGCCATCTCTTTACTCTAACTGGATATGATGCATTATTGCATGTTGGTGACTTTTGTGGGTGAACTGAACACCTGTAATCCCAGCACTCTGAAGAGGAAAAGGCAAAAAGATCATGAGTTTGAGGGAAGTCTGGACTGTACATCAAGACCCTTTATCAAAACCTAAGATGTATTTTTAAAAATAATAACAGTTAAAGGAGGCTACATTTGTAGAGTAAACAAAGAATGAAAGGAAAATTAATTATCCTGTGAAATTACAGCGACTTTTGACTCTAGGTAAATATTGAGGGAAAATCTTGAAAATGACACTGTCATTAGAAGTCTGTGGGAAGATGACAGAGCAATATGTCACCGCTCATCTAAAAAGTGATCCAGTCTCAGATACATCTACACAAGCAGACAGAAAAATACTGTGTGATTCATTTCATCCCAAAGCCTCTATACTTGAGATACAGTTATTATCACCATTACACAGGTGAGAAAAACAACCATCTGAGAGAGGAAGGCTCGTGGCAACAACAGCTTTTAAAAGCGGAATCAACAGATCAACCAAGATTTAAATGCAACTGAGCACTATGATCTGAAATCCTAACTACTTCATTGAGAGACACAATCAGTAACTAGTAACAGAATACTGATTTAATTTTTAAAATTAAAATATAATTACATCACTTTCCCCTTTCCCATACCTTCCTCCATATACTCCATCTTCCCCATCTTGCTCCCTCTGGAGTTTATGGTCTCGTGTGTGTGTGTGTGTGTGTGTGTGTGTGTGTGTGTGTGTGTGTGTTCATAAATATATGAATACCACACATTCAGTCTCGTTAGCATTACCTGTAATGTATGAGCTTTCAGGGCTGACCACTTGGTATTGTTTAATCAAATAAAGGTTCATACCTCAGGGAGACTATTTCTCCCACTCTCTGCTTAGTTGCCTATCATTCTCTGTCTAGAGGCAAGGCCCTGTGAGATTTCCCTTTTCCATATTAGTATGTCTACAGGTGCTGTCTTTGTTCAGGTCTTTTTAGACCGCTGTTATTGAGGTATCATGGATGAAGTGTTCTTGTTGTTTCTAGGAGACACAGGCGATTTTCTGGTCCTCTGGTTGTTAACAGTCTTTCCACTTGCAGGGTGTGGTGGTACACGCCTTTAACTCCAGCACTTGGGAAGCAGAGGCAGATGGGTCTCTATGAGTTAGTTCAATGTCGGCCTGGATTACATAACAATCTTTCCACTCACCCTTCCACAAGGTTCCCTGAGCCTTATGTGAAGGAGTTGGTACAAGAAAAAATATTAAGGATCATTTTGGAACACTCATAGTTAAGAAACAAATAACAACCACAAAAAAAAAATCAGGGTTCCATGAGTCTTCTTTTTGCAGAGTGATCAGTTTTGCAGAGTGATCAGTTTTCCCTTGTGATGGCTGATTTGGGCTGTCTGCTCAGATCGTGAGTCACTTAGGAGACTCATGGGTCATATTTCAGAGTATGTCTGTGCAGACATAATCAGATCATGTTAGTCCTGAGTAGTGAATGCATTAATCTCTTGAGGGATTCATTCATATGATGGGATTGTCTGGAAGTATTGAAAAGGAGGAGTTTGTGTCTAGTTAAAGGAAGTAACTCACAGAGGTCATGTCTCAGGGGACAACATTGTGTCCTAGCTTCTTCTCACATGCTTCTCTGCTTCTTGTCTGCCACAAACAGGCCCCTCCTTACACACTTTTTTTTTTTGTTTTGTTTTGTTTTTTGGAGCTGAGGATCGAACCCAGGGCCTTGTGCTTGCTAGGCAAGCACTCTACCACTGAGCTAAATCCCCAACCCCCTCCTTACACACTTCTATCATCACATTGTTCTGCTTCTCAGGTTCTCCTTACACTCCTATAGGTGGAATTTTCTGTCCCACCAGCCAGCTCCCAAATAACCACAGGGAGACTTCTTATTTATTACGAATGTTCTGCCAATAACTTAGGCTTGTTACTAACTAGCTCTTAAATCTTAAATTAACCCATATTTCTTCTCTACATTCTACCACAAGGCTCTGTATCTTTCTGTAACATGGCATGTTCGTCTTCCTTCTCTCCACATCTCCAAATCTCCTTGAGACTCCGCCGCCCTTCTTCCCAGCATCCTCTCAGTCTGGCCCTCCCACCTAACCTCTTCCTGCCTAGTTATTGGACAGTTATCTCTTTTAAAACCAATGAAAGCAACACATCTTCACAGTGTACAAAAGGATTATTCCACACCTCACGCCTACCATTACATTGTTCTGCTTCACAAAGGTCCAAAAAACACAAAAACATAAGACAAGGGATTAGACTGTAAGCATTACAGCTTGGATGGAAAGGTATCCTGGCAGTCAGGAGCCAAGGCATACCACAAAGTCACACCATACAACAAACCTCACACAAGAGATTTATTGGGAGGCAGATAAACAGGAGGGTGGCTGCCTCTGCTCCAGCAAAAGAGTACTGTGGGGGTAACGTGGCAGTTGGAAGTCCTCAGAGGAGGAGCCTGGCCACTGGTGTGGCTAAAGGGACTTACATTGGACCCTCAGAAATCAGAAGCCCAAACAAATAATTCCTCCCTGAATTTGTTCTCTCAGGTTCTGTGTCACAGAAAAAAAGAAAAGTAACCATACACTGTGTATGATCTACCATGTAGTACTGATGCAGAGGCGGGAACACCAAGTATCAAGACTCCTGTTATACCTCCAGAGCTTGAGATTATGTTCAGACTATAAATACTGATTCCAAAAATATGGAGGGCTTTCAAATAATATGCCTCAAGAATTCCTGATCCTTACCTCAACATTATGGGTCTCTGTAGTTGGAGTTTTCTCCAGTCCCCCTCAGACCCGCAGCCACTCAGACCCAAAAAAACACACAGACGCTTATATTATTTAAACTGTTTGGCCTAATGGCTCAGGCTTCTTGCTATCTAGTTCTTATATCTTAAATTAACCCATTTCTATTAATCTATAAGTTGCCACTTGGCTTGTGGCTTACTGGTACCTTACATCTTGCTTCTCATGGCAGTGGCTGGCAGCGTCTCCTGACTCAGCCTTCCACCTCCCAGAATTCTCCTCTCTCCTTATCCCACCTACATTATACTTCCTGCCTGGCTACTGGCCAATCAGCATTTTATTTATCAATCAATCAGAGCAACACATTCACAGCAAGTGGTGGATTTAGCCTTCGCTAATACATTAAAAAAAAAAAAAAGAGGTTTCTGGGTGACACGCTACTAGAGGTCTCCAGCTTGGCTCCAACAGAAATTTCACAACAAGACAATTTCCCTATCTGACCTGCTTTTGAGAAGCAATTTCAGTAGACAGTTGCCTATTCAAAAACTAAGAGTAGAAATAGAAAAATCTCAAGAATCTAACTTTTATTCTTCCAAATCTGAGAATTTGTTGTCTGGATAACATAGTTGCACAGGTGTATTTTATTAACGGTCTACTTAAATTCATGCATTCTCTCTATTATCATTTACAAATGCTCTACAGCTTTGAAGCACTCCCCCACTGATTGTCTAGATTCTAGCCATGGACTGTTTCATGGTATCCCTCATCTAAGCTGTGCTCTGCTTACATTGCTGTTTCTGTTTGCTACCAGCCCTCAAACACAGTTCCATTCTACATCTTAGAATCTATAACTGACACACCACTTTTAATTATGCACCCCATAGTGTAGCTTTAAAAATTAAATTAGGCATTCGGAATAGTAAAACAGCACATTCTCAACATTTGCAGGTTGGTTATTATTATTATTATTATTATTATTATTATTATTATTATTATATTACTTATGCTCATTGTAAAGTATGACATTCCATTTCATTATCATACCCTTTCTCCCCTAAATGAGGATGGATTTTATTTTTCCGAAATTTTTCAATCTGCTTTTTTTTTTCACAGAATGTATTAGCAATAAAACTTAGGTGGTTGAAAACGGGACATTGAAATCTTGACAAATGCTACATTTTTATACTCTGTAATTTCTTAACCATGTTCAGGTAGTAAAACATGCAGGACCTTTCTTATCAAGAGATTTATGATTCAAAACAGTTGTTAAAATATCTGTCAAGGCAATAAACTGCCATTCCAAGAAATAACTAGGTGGTCTTGACCTTAAGATCTCGTGTGAGCTATAAATCCAGGAGAAGACGGTTTACAGCCAGCCATCAATCTGTAGATGTGTTTCCACATAAATTCCAGAAGTCTTGTGTTGGCTCACAAATCTCCTCATCAAATATGATTGACAAGCTTCTAAAATCCTAACTGTGCAGACATATCAAACAATCTACATATGAGTGTGTTAGAAGTTAATGTGAAGTGTCCAGCGCAATTAGTAGCACTTACTAGCGGCTTAGAAAGAGAAAGTGGATTATGGAAAGACAATAACATTGAGAGCATTGCCTTCTGCCTCAGGAACCCAGAAAAGATACTGAGAATGTCCTCTGAAGCAACGGAGGCGATGGAGCGCGGAGATGTGGGAAATGCCCGGTGCCTTTCTGACACTATTTCCTCTAAGCTCAGGTCCGTGTCTGCTCTGCAGCCGTCCAGTCTCTCCAACCCTGTGAGTGGAGAGAATTCTTCCACAGCGGGAGTCACGTTTCCTGTCACAGATATTATAGTTAATATCATCATATTCGCAACAAGCCAAGATCTTTGTGTTTCACTGACCGTGACATCCAGCACTCTCGGAATTTTCTTTTGACCCCTTTTCTCACCGCATTTCATTTGGGATTTCCTCTTCCTTTTCACTTACTCATTTTCAGCAGGCAAGATGAAATAAATGTGAGACCATGTTCTATTCTGCTAATAATCAATTCGATGTGTAATTGCAAGGCTATTTAGAAAAAAAAATGTATAATTATTTTCCGAACGAGAACCTATACTCCCGAAGGCGAAGTGAATCTGGGGAGCTGAGGCACCCTGAAAGCAGCGCGAATTGATTAACATTCTGGCAAACAGCGTCAGAAATAACTACGGAATGATCCTATCCCACTCCCAGAAAATATCATGCCTTTGTGCCCTTGTAATCCCATTTGGAGAAAAACATCTAAGAGCCAAAGAGAAGGACAAGCTGCGCTCATGGGTATGTGCGTTGCAGTATTACTCGCAGAGAGGAAAACCAGAAGTGGCTGCGATGATTAACCGAATTACCTGTTTTTATGATATTATAGCACCTGTGTTCTTTCTTCCTGAGCCACAAATGCATCTCCAACTCGATACCTATTTAAACCCTGTGAAGTAAAGAAAACATAAAAAAATAAAAGTTAGTGCTTCACTTTCAAAATGCATGTCAGCCTAAGGGTAATTGCTATAGCTGAAGATGAGGCCGGGCAATCAGAGATATAATAATAGCAAATGGTAGAACCCACATCCACGCCTCCGCGATCTTCTCCACAGACTGAGCGCTTAACCGCCGCCCTCTCATGCCTCCCCATTATTACCCCTTCAAACTGTTACCTATTTTAAAACATGACAGTTCAATGAGAAACAAGATGCCCTGCATTAGGAATTCCTGGGCACGGCTGCAGAAGGGACATACAAACTTTAAACTCTCCCACGGAACTTTTCTTTTTAATCCAGATTCATGCTGTTTAAGAGATGAATGTCATTTTTAAAAATAATATTTGTGCTGCTTTTTCTTTGTTTTTATTTTTTTATTCTGGTTTGTTTTGAGAAGGTTTTTTTTTTCTATTTGCTTGTTTGTGTTCTAGAGACAGAAAGAAAGCATGGAGTTGGGAAGGTGGAGATGTGGAGAGGTTCCAGGAGGAGACAGAGGAGAGGAAACCATGATCAGAGTATATAGCACGAAAAAATTATTTTTGATAAAAAGGAAATTAAAATTACATCATTTCCTCTTTCCTAAAAATAAGTAAATGAATGAATTTTCTTTTTTTTTAAATTCATGCAAAAATACTAATGTTTGGGATGTGGTATGACAATCCTTATGATTTTAAACATGTTTTTAAAAATACATGCTAGTAAAAGAGAAACATGAGAACTTACTTCAAAATATGAGATAGAAATCATGTGGTGGTTTTCTATGGACTCATGTATTTGAGCACTTACACCCAAT
Organism: Peromyscus nudipes; assembly: GCA_902168325.1. Classification (NCBI taxonomy): domain Eukaryota; kingdom Metazoa; phylum Chordata; class Mammalia; order Rodentia; family Cricetidae; genus Peromyscus; species Peromyscus nudipes. The sequence continues at coordinate 25,096 of CABHPH010150761.1, forward strand.
TTATGGAACTGTTTAGGAAGGATTAGGATCTGTGGACTTGTTGGAGGAGGCGTGTCACTGGCAGAGGGCTTTGAGGTTTCAAAAGACTCATGCCATTCCAATGTGCCCTCTCTGCCTCCTGCATTCAAATCAAGATGTGAGCTCTCAGCTGTTCCTGCCGCCATACCTTTCCTCTATCACCGTGAACTCGAACCCCCTGAAGCAGTAAGCCCAATTAACACTGTCTTTTGTAGGTTGTCTTAGTCATGGTGTTTAAGCACAGCCACAGTGGAACCAATATCCAACAGATATTGGGTGACCAAGAACCTAAGACTAGATAGCCCAGGGACCTGGGGCGAAACCAAATAATACTGGTCTAAAAAAAAAAAATGTAGTGATAAAATGACTTCTAATGATATTCTGCTATATTCATAGGTCAGTGCCTTGTTCAGCCATCATCAGAGAAGCTCCGTCCTGCTGCAGATGGGAACAAATATAAATACCCACAGCCAGACATTAGGCAGAGAGTAAGAGACCTTGAAAAACTCAGCCCTAAATGGGATGTTTCCATCAAATCCCTTCCCCTCGGAGCTCAGGGAACCCTGTGGAAGATGAGGTGGAAAGAGTTAAGATCCAGAGGGGATGGAGGACACCAGGAGAACAAGGCCCTCTAAATCAACTGAGCAAAGCTCATATAATCTCATGGAGACTGAAGCAGCATGCACAGGGCCTGCACGGGTCTGCATCAGGTCCTCTGTGTATATATTATGCCTTCCAGTTTAATGTTTTTATGGGATTCCTAAGTGTGCAAACCAGTGGGTCTCTGATTCTTGTGCCTTCTCTTGGAGCATTTTTCCTTCCTTTGGTTTATCTTGTTTAACTTTGATGTGACAGTTTTTGTTTTATCTTATGATATTTTATTTTGTTATATTTTTTAAAATGGGTGAATGAATAAAAACATGTCCACTAGTGTAAAGGTTAACAACTGGACTGTCACTTACACCTGCTGGGAGGAGGGAAAATCAATTTTCTCCTGTGGAGTGACACTGGGTCTATCAACCACTTTAGAGCAGGACTAAAAAGTGGTTGACCAAGATACAATGGATTCGCAATTCTTTTACATGATTTTATTTGGTCACAGTTTGGTGAGAGGGTTGGAGGGTGATTTTATTTTGTTTTCTTGCTTTTGTGGGATCTTATTGTTGTATTGGATTTTTGTTTGTTTTTTTAAGAAAGAATTTAAATGTGGGTGAGTAGGAAGGGGGAGAAGATCTAGAAGGACTTGGGGGAAGGGAAGACCATGATCAAAATATATTTAAATTTAAAAATTATTTTAAATAATAAAAATATAAAAGAAAAATAACTAAGGCAGAATATGTAAATAAAACAAGATAAAACACGAATTTGAAAGTGAAGCACCTGTGGAATGAATAAATGAGGATTCATTTTGCTAGTTTTCCCCTCTATAAGATCCACTTGATGTTTTCTATGATAAAATGTTCAAAAATTCATCATAGGTTCACATTAAAATTGTGTGCAGAGCTAAGCATTGAATAGTTATGTAAAATAATCAGTATTAGTCATGACTAAAATCCCTAGTCATGGTGAAAATCATCCAACAGTTTATGGTATGCTTACATGCATTCATAGTCAGCAAGCATTCTCATTTTCTCCAAAGGTTAGTTGATTATATTATAAAAATATCCATAATATAACATTAAGTAGGAAACTGCTTATTCATAGACAGAAGTTATTAAGAAACATTAAAATATTACCAACAGTTAATCTTAGCAAAGCACTGAGAAAATAAGTATGCAATGGTGATCTCTAAGTAGTCACAGGTGGGTGGGTTTTTTTTTCTCTTAATCTGTACACATTTTCCAATATTTCTACCATGGAGGTGGACTGTGTCTGCTCATTTAAAGATCATATCTATTAAGGAATTTAAAGAACATAAAGAAATCTGTGTTTAAAGAGTAAAGGACTCGTTAGAGAGTTGTGAGGTTTTTCTGTGGAGAGGATCACACAGTTCAGTTGTTCAAGCCCCTGTTGTAGAGAGATGGGAGCACATGTTCCCAATCGTTAGAGCTGGCTGCTGGTCAGCTGCTGGCTCCAAACTCTACTAGCATCCTATATTCGGTCGCTCGTGGTGATACATTGGCCTTATCCAACAGCCTCAATCCATTTGCTTAGCATATGCAAAAAGATGTGGACAGACAAATGCTGATGTTTTAAAGAACTACAAAAGGAAGTAAGTGACTGAGTGAAATCATGAACTATAGAGGCAATCTATATACTGCATACACGGTGAAATGGTACTACTTCTAGGTACCTGGAGACAAAACAATTTAGCATGTACCAATAATGGGAAAAAAAGAAAACAAACAAAACAAAACCAGCCTTAGGGTGGGTGATCATTGGCCTGAAAAAACATGGTAAACTTTGTATTGTTAAAAAATATTCTTGGCCCAAACTCTCCGTCTTCTACCCTCATTCATATTCATAGAGATGTCTAATGAAACATTGCCAAGAAACGGTGGGTGGACACATCTGGTTACCGTGTTACCAGAGAGGTTGTCACAGAGGAATGGCTCCATGTGTGTGCTTGCCTCAGCACTACTGCTCAGAACACCTGAATATTGTCTCAATTTCTGGATTTATCCTTGAGTTTAAAGTGGATGAAAAGGTCTTCCTCCCCAGTGATTCCCTGACCTTTGAACATGTGAACTCAGCTGAAACTTTTTTAAAGGTTCCATCTCAAAAGAACAACTCAAGAAGAACGTGGACATTAAAATCCTTCATTTGATGAGTTCTGAAACTTTCACATTTTCCCCCCAACCATGGAAACAGTACCTCCTATGTTATGGTGCCTTCAAACACTCTAATACATTTATGCTGACATCCAAAAAACAGGTGACATCACTAGATATGTATGTATATGAATATCATTTTTAACTATGTTGATCCAAATCTTACCATTTTGATATTTTAGCCAAGGGAATTGGTCAAAAATATCCATGAGGGACCAGTGAGGTGGTACAATATGTAAAAATACTTGTCACACAAGTCTGAAGAACTGAGTTCAATCCCAGGAACCTATATAAATGTGGAAGCAAAAAACTGACTCCAGAAAGCTGTCCTCTGACCTCCACGCTCATGTACATACCACTCCCAACACACATACAATAATAAAAAGTTTAAATATAAAAATATATTCTTGATCATACATACCTCTGACACCTATGAACCACAGCCTTGGGCACTATCCCACTCCCCAGCCTACAGAGCTGCTTCTTCTCCTGCCAGTACTCCAGACCTCAACATCCTGGCTGCCCTATGCCAGATCGTCCTTCAGACTCAGGAGGCACCATGACTGTGAGTTAGGGATGGTAGAGCCTGAAGCTGGGTTCTAAACAAGCCCACATTCCAATTGCTGGCATCCATGGCTGCTGTCAATCTTCCCAGCTTGAGGCTCCAATCTCCTGGCAGGTTCGCTAGTACCACCACCACCACATAAAATGCACTCACAAACCAACCTGAATGCCAAGGATTTCCTCAGATACTCTTCCCGAGCAAGAGGGGAAAAATAAGCCATGAAAATTCCAAAAGAATTCACAACTGAGAATCCCAAGAGCGCCCATTGCTATTATGACACACACAGCTTAGATGCTGAGGATTTCTCACCACTATCAAAGTTGAGAGTCTTCTCCACAAAGCCATCCTACAAAATCTAGAAGAGATCATTAATCACACGGATTAATGCCCAAACTTCAATACAAGGCAATACGAGATATGCAAATTTAAGAACATAACACCACCAAAGAGCATTGTTTAGTAACAAAGTCAGTCATAGAAGCTTACAAAACCTTCTTTTTGCTTCAAAAAGAAATCAAAACTATTCTTTTTAGAAAGCCTGGGAATTGAGAGTGTAATGGTACACACTTCTAATATCAGCAATCGAAGGTAGAGAGACGGGCAGATCTCTGTGAACTGGAGGCCAACCTGGTCTACATAGCAAGTTCCAGGCCAGCAGGGCTACAGACTGATATATTGTCTCGATAGATAGATAGATAGATAGATAGATAGATAGATAGATAGATAGATAGATAGATAGATA
>CABHPH010150763.1:0-11803 GCA_902168325.1 Peromyscus nudipes
AGAATAAAACTATAAACACACATGATTTCTCTCTGTGGCTCTAAATCAGTTTCCTTCTGCTACTAGAGATATTGTCACTGTGCTTTTTAGGGATGTGCAGAGTAAAGGCATTTTTCTGGTCCAGAATATTTACCCTGTTGTCTTAGTAACCATGTGGATACTACAGAATAGGTAGTAGAGTCCCAGAAGAGAGTCCATCTTCAATGTCCAAACTTAACAATTTAGTGGAAATGAAAAATTTACCCCAAAATATGCTATTGGTAATCTTAAATGAATGAATCTAAAATCAAGGTGATGAGGATAAATACTTTGTTTTTGGTAGCAAAATCCATTTGGCCATGGAGGTATCCTAATTTCTATTAAACTAGAAAATGGAGGGATGAGGGAACGTATCTACATTGAAGAGCAACACATGTTTGATGTTCTCAAATGGATTTTTAATGACTTCTGAAATGTTTTCTAAATTGTAGAAAGGAAAATGTGGAAACTGTTTGATGGAAGTTGATTTTTTACAGGTACATGGTATACTTCATATAGATCTTTCCCTTGAGTCTAACACCCTCAGAAATTCTCCTGCTAAGAAATATATTCATAAACCCCAGACCCGTGGGGGCAGACTTGTCACACCCAATCTTCTCCTTTCAAAAGTTCATTTTGCTGGCACAATTGCTCTTGTTCCCCTGGTGTGTGTGTGTGTGTGTGTGTGTGTGTGTGTGTGTGTATGTGTGTGTGCACAAATACCTGTAGGTCATACATACAGGAGATGGCATTCATTTCCAAGATATTAAATGCTGTAATTGTGGCCAATTTTAGATTGTAAATGATCAGCATTTCGAGACACTGCTCTTAAAGTGTCTGTGAAAAGACCTCCATATGTATAAATAAGGTTGGGATGATATGGGACTATCTATCAAGTTATAAATCACAACATTTAAAAAAAATACTTGAAACGGGCACTGAGAAACCATACAATCAAATAAAAAATGGAAAACCTTTGAACATGTCCAGATTAGTATAAAACTTCTCAGACATAAGTTTGATGTTATGTTTTAATTTTAATAGCAATAAACTATTTTGTTTATGTACATTCACTTCAAGACTCGATTTAAAAAGTATGGCACACATCGTATTTATGCACATGTTTACCACATATTTAAAGACAGATTCTAATGAGGCATGGCTAGAAATACATAAAGGTTTGCATGTCAACACTATTCCATTATAGAAAATATTTTCCTTCCTCCACTTCATTTCTAAAAATATGAAATATTTGAAGAGGGTGGAGGGTGAGAAAGAAGTACTTTGAATACTGTATAAAGATACTGAGGGTAACCGGCTTTCTTTCTTCTTTTTTTCTACGTTCCCATTAAGAACAAAAATAAATACATTGGTGCAGGGCTTAAACTACGCAGAAAACAAGATGAAGGATGCAGTGTTTCTATATTGTAAGGATGCTATTTGCTCAGCCCTCCTCTGTTATGGCATTCCCAGCATATTTGCTGGACCAAAAAAACTTTTGAAAATCTAGTTGTCAAAACCTCAACATTTAGAGCTTTGTAATTTTGAATGAGGCAAATTAAAGTGATTGCAAATGAAATATTTTTATAGAAAAAAAACCATATACAGCCAAAAGACAGAAAGAAGAGAGAAACAGAAAGGCAGAGAGAGAGAGAGAGAGAGAGAGAGAGAGAGAGAGAGAGAGAGAGAGAAGGTGGGGGAAGAGAAAGAGAAGAAGAAAAAGGGAAAACGGAAAGGGCTAACTTGAGAGAAACCCATAATATATACAAAAGTTAAAAAGCAAATTCAAAGACTGTGATAAAATAATCAAATATAAACTTAAAATATGGAAGCAGGGTAACATTACAAATGATGGCCTCAGCGAACCCCAGTTCTGCAGGCTTTTCTGCTGCCACACGAAGTGTATTTTTCAGGAAAACTGAGTGCAGCAGTTGCGCCCTCCGTTGTTGCAGGAGTGCAGAGAATGCGCAGGTCTGAGCGACTCTGCGCTCTCTACCTTTTCAGTCCCTGCTGGTTCCTCCTCCTAACCATATGGAATCCATCTCACTCAAGGACCTAGCCTGCTGGAGGGGCTTGGGAGAAGCTAGGGCTGCTGCTGGCTGTTTTCACGGCATGCCACAGGAAAGTTTTATTTCCAATTGATTGGTTACAAATCAGATAAATATCGCTTCTAATGAAAGCAGCTTTGAACCGCTGGAAATGTTATCTATAGGAGTCTGGAGTTTATCAGAAGTCAAATGTAGCTTTAATCACATCAACATGCTAATTACAGGCAAACAATAAAAGCTTTAAGAAATGATTGTGTGGGTTTTATTGCTATTGACAGTCGCTGGGGTATATTTATTTCGGGAGGTAATTGTCTGAAGACTTTCCCCACAAAGACTTGTTTGTATAATTAAGCACATGTTGTGTGAGCTTATCTGCCCATCGGCTTCTGCTAGTTAAGGCTCCCTCAGACCACAGAGGCAATTAAACAAGGAGAGTCAAGGAGAGAGCTTTTCAGTAGTTCATTTGTGAGGGCTAAAAAATAAAATAAAATAAAAAGTGCTAATGTGCCCTGAAGGCACAGAACGGACTAGAATGACAAATGAGGTTAAATGAAAGTTAACTAGTAAAGCAAGAAGGGTAAACAGAGCAGTCCACGATCAGTAATATAAGAATAGGGAAAAATCGGAACTAACTCAAATAGTTTCGTTTTAGTGTAAAAAAAATCAGGGAATGGGAGGGGAGGGTTTGTTTTGTTTTGTTTTCTTGTTTGTTTTGTTTTTTTCTTGGTGTATGTATACAAGATCACTCAACAGGGTGGCACAATCTGAAGAGGAGACAAAATTTAAAAAAAAAAATGAATAACAGTGCACGTATGTCCCAGACACTCTGGTTTTCTTATTTTATTGTGGATTTGTTTTGTAACTCTCATAAATACCCATGTAAGAGCTTCTAAAACCAAGTCTGGTGGCATGTGGTTGTAATCCCAGAACATGGGAGGCCGAGACAGGAGGATTGCCTAAGTTTGCTACCAGCCTGGGCTACATAGTGACTTCCAGGCTATCCCCAGAAAATAATTTGTGTCCTTAAAGTTTGATAGGACCATCCTGGGGCTGGCTTCCTTTTCCACCCAAATAAACAACACAGAAGAAATGACAGTTGTTGCTCTGGGCATTGTTTTTTAAAGCCAGGACATCTGAATCTATATGAATTATATACAAAATAATATATGCATATTCTATCTGACTGTATTGTGACTGGACCAGAGAGGGAAAAACAAACCTTCCAAACTATAAACTATTTTTGTGCCATAAAGGATCATTCAAGTGTAAAAGAGAAGGTGAAAGCCAATTTAAAAAAATAATATATTGAAAGGTGTTGGACTGCGTTTAATTCTTTCCATTCCCAAATATTGGACTCTGTTCAGTTTTCATTTAATTCAAAGCAATTAAAAATGTGGCAAATCCTTGATCAATTTTTTTTAACCTTTAAACAGGGTCAGTATTGAAGTTGTTGTCACATTTTAATGGGTTCAGACTCAGTTTATGCAACAGACAATCATATTTGCTTTTAAAAGCCCTATAAAACCTAAGAGCTTTTAACCTTTTGGATGCATTAATAAAATGCTAATGACATCATGGCCAAGACCACATTTGGAGGTCCCCAAAACCCCAAATGACTGTTGTGAAAAGAAAACAGAATTTTAATCAAATGATCTGTTATTTTAATGGCCACTTACAAAACAGGAGATTTATTGAGAAGCATAAAATTTGTTTGCATGAGTGAAGGCAAAGCTTTTAAGAATTACCTTCCTCTGGTTTTCCCCTCCCAGTTTTTTTTCAACATAATACTACTAAATATTTGTGAATTGTGACTCAAGTCTGAAGGCTTCTCTCTCACAGAATATAAAAGGAAGGCTAGGGAGAGAGAAGAAAACTGGTGCCAGTTTGTCTGCCCAGACTCTGATTTTTGGATGGAGAATTTTTTTTTTCCAGGGAAGGATTTGGTGGGAATGTTTCTCCCTTCAGGGTGAGTTATCTGATATCCATCCTGAGACCAGTCATAAGGCCATACTTTCAAGCAAAACTGTGCAAGGGGGAAAAAAGTTAAGTCTTTGGGTAAATTTCTCATCTAATTTACAGCAGATCTCCACCAGTTTCCGCTGGGCAATTAAGGCTCTTTTTACCGTTTCTGATTGCAAAACACTTTGTTTTTTGTTTTGTTTTGTTTTGTTTTTACTTATTTCTGATAACTTGAGAACCTTCAAAAAAAAATCTGCCCCCCTCCCCCAGTGCTTCTTCCTTCCCTTTGAACCTCTGTTCCCCATTTCTTCCTCTCCTGGCTAGAAGTGCTATCCAATGACCCCTGGTGCTGATTAAAGTTTCTAGTGTGACCCCTGAATGCATTTTATTACATGGCTGCTCATAAAACCTGCTTAAACTGCTGGCTTATCCAAACTCCTGCCTCTCCTGTGGAAAGCCCATCGTCAGTCTAACCTCAGACAGGAAAAATACAAACAAGCAAACCAAAGAAGTCTGAAAAAGTCTCTGCCGACGCCAGAGAGCTTCCCAGCACATGGGAGGAATGCCAATGCAGAAGGAAGCGGACACTTGCAAGTGTTGAAGAGACAGTCTGTTTTTTAAACATCATAGGTGAGAAGGGGTGGGTGGAAACAGGAAAAATAAGAGAAATGATCCTCTTTGTTGGGCTTCCATTTTCCCCAAAAGGAAGTTACAATATTGAAATAAGTTACAAGGTACTGTGATGTGAATCTAGAGTATCTCCCAAAGGCTTGATGCTGAAGGAAGGTTGCATCCTCAGGGTGGAGATATTGGAAGGTGGATTCTGCAAGGAGGTCTTTAGGTTATTGAATGTTTGCCTTGGAAGCTGATTAAGTCCCTTCGTCCCATACTCACTATCATTTATTTTAAAAAATAAAAAATTAGTTACTGCTGTGTGTGCATAATGCATATGTGTGTGGGTGTGTACACCACACTGTACAGAGGTCAGAGGACAACTTCATGGAGTTGTGTCTCTCTTTCCACCTTTTCAGGGATTCCAGGGATTGAACTCAGGTCTCCAGACAGTACAGACAGCATCTTTACCCATGGAGTCTCTCACTGGATTCCACTCCCGTTTCTGCTTCCTGATCATGAGGTGAATTGTTGGGCTCTGTCTTGTGTTCCTGCCACTGTGTGTCACCACTTGCCCAAAGCAACTGGATGGCTGAACTTTACAAAACTCTGAGACCAGTGAACCTTTCCTTTTCATTTTCTTGGGTGTTTTGCTATAGTGATAGACAGCTGGCTAGACTAAAACACAAGGCAAAAGTAAGGGATAGTTAGCTCAAGCTAGTACAAGATATCTCTGAAAACAACATGCTCTCAAGATGAACCCCAGGAAAACATTTACTTGGCTTCCAGAACAATACACACACACACACACACACACACACACACACACACACACACACAAAACAACAGCAACAATAACAGCAAGAAAAATCCCGGGAAAATACCAATTTATTGACATGACTCAGAAGATGAAACCAATGTACAGTTAGCCTCAGTTTTGCTGTTTATTTTCCTGGACTGTCATTTACTGAAGGAGACAAAATCCATTATGTTCATAGTACTTTGTGGATGGACTTTCTGAGGTAGCATAAAGGGTGGTGATGTTCACAGTGAGGACTAAAGAAGCCAGTGTTTGAAAGCAAACGGATGCTATCGGTGACCAAAAAGTATTCAAGAAGTCCTGGCCTTCCCTGGAGAATGAGACTGAGTGGATGTATGTGTATTAAATTTAGTTTAACACTTGGAAGAAAAGGTGTTTAAAATTCAATTTTCGTTCACAAACTACGAAAATAACTCAACAGGGTGGATTTTGATCCCTGAGCTAGAGTGTAATATAGGTTGAATATTTGCTGAGTGATGCTGAACTGTTAGGTTCTGATGGCAGGGTATGCCCCCATTGCCTCAGGGTATGCCCTCATTGCCTCATGGGCCATAGGAAATGATCCTGGGCACTGAAACATCCCCTGGAATGTGTCTGGCCAGTCCCAGTTAAGATTCACCGACTTAAGAAGGATTCACCTTCAGCACTTTCCCCTGGTTAGGCCCCTATTTCCATGGATGTTAAGCTAGCACAATTCATATCCTTCCTAGAACCTTTGGCACTTCTCATCTCCACAATAACAGAGGCCCAGAGAGTTCAGCAATTTTTCCTTACTACCTCAGTCCATAGCCTTGATCATTTTTATATGCTGGAATTCTGAATAAAGTAATTCAAGTGCATCAAATGAACCATGACATTAGATTAAAACAATTGTGGTAGTTACTCTTAGAATAATTACCTTTAAGTTTGTTTTTGAAACTCTTTAAAAGTGATATATGAATTGAACAATTAGTCTAGAAAAAGGCCCCTCTATGTCTCTATGTGTTTTTTTTTTTTTTCATTTTTTCACTAAAATCAAGCATTCTCTTAAAGATACTATTAGGGGAAGCTGTTTTCTTTGTGCATTCCTAAAATGAACTGTCAAGTTTCTTTTATTTCAGTCTTAGTAATTTAATTCATTTAGAGACTCTTCAATAATGGATGAGATTCAATAACCAATGATATTCAGTGGCAATTTTAAACATCTTATCTGTAACTATTGACTACAGAAAGGGCATTTTTAGATGGAAATGCAGGAAAGTCTATAAATAAAATACACAAAGGCCGAAGAAGACACAGTTCATTCGCAGCGGGACTCTGACAGCTTGTTGCTGTTGTTGGAATATCTCCTGAGCTAGACAGTTTATGATGTAAGCATGTCACTTCTTACCTTAGCCATACGCCATATGCAGCTATTCCCTTTTTATAGATAAGGGGACTGGGGCTTAGAGAAGTTAAGTATGTACTCACGTTCATATGTTCACATGACTTTAAAGTGTAAAGTTGAGAATCTCATCCTGGACAATCTGATTCAGTGTGGTACTTCGAGTCTAAAATACTCCTTAGTCCACATATCTTACTCATCCTTGTGAAATCCCAGTGAGAACACTCAGAAGAAGAAAAAAATCACAGGCAACAAACAAGAGCACACTTTGTTGCTATCTTGGATTTTTGGACATTGAATAGTTGTTAAGCTACAGTATAAGGTAATTTCTTCCATGAACAGTTCCTGAATGTGTTAGCCAGTCAGCTTTCCATTACTGTAATAATAACAACAACAACAACAAATCAAACCAAACCAAAACAACAACAAAAACTTAATAAAGAAGATTTATTTGGGCTCTTGTTTTCAGACCATGGTCACTTTGCCATGTCACTTTGGATCTATGACAACACAGTAGTACATCATGGGAGGAGCATATGGCAGAGAAGCCCTGCTCTTACAGAATGCAGAAATCGAAGAGCGAGGAGACTGGTGCTTCCAATACCTTCTTCATGGACCTGTTCCCAAATGCTCCACCTTCTTACAATAGCACTGTGGGACAATCCTTTAACACAATGACCCTCAAGGACCATTCAAAATCCAAGCTAAACATATTTATTGCTAGCTGATTCTCTATGTAATGCATCTACTCTCATTTTTTAAATTTACTTTACTTTTAATTTTGAAATTTTATAGATCATATATGCACATACATTTACTTGATAACATGCAAAATATCTTCTTAAAAGAAGTGATACATTTCTAAGTTTGGACTGATTTTTTAATCTATACAAATATTTATATATTTTCATGAAATAATATACACATACTGGCTTGATGCACACATATGTATATACTAATGTCTAAATCAGATATCCATGTCCTTAAATATTTAATATTTCTTGGTGGTAAAAAAATCTGAAATCCTTTCTTCTAGCTTTTTGAAACACACAATACTCCACCATCATTTATAGTTGCGTCACTATGTTATGACAGAGCAGAAACCGTGTCTGCTGTTTCAGCTTCATATTCCTTGATCTACTTTTCCTATCTTTGCATCCACTCATTCTTCCTAGCATTTAAAACTACATCCTACTTTAAACTTCCATGAGATTATTTTAGAAATATACTCTTCATGCAAGTGATATCGTGCAACACTCATCTTTCAGTGGCTGGCTTATTTCACTTAACATCATCATCTCAGTTCAATCTATGATGTCACAAATGAAAATCTTTCCTTCTTTTTATAACCCAGTAACATTCCATTACATATAAATACATCGCTTTTTTTATTCACTCATCAGCTGGATGGGATATTTCGGTTGTGTTCAATTCTTGGCTGTTGTGAGTAGTACTATAATAAACATCAAAGTACAGATATCTCTTCAACATACTGGTTTTATTTCCTTTGGATAAATTCCCAGGAGTGGGATTTCTGGCTCATATGGCAGTTTGAGTTTTAATTTTTGAAGACTCTCTATTATGGTTTTCTGTAATGACTACACACAGTTTACATCCTCACCAACAGGATGCAAGAATTCTCTTTCCTTCTCAGCCAGCACTTGCCGTCTTTTGTCTTTTTTTTTTTTTTTATAATAGCCATTCAAACTTCCAAAGATGATAGCATCCCCCATTGCATCTCTGGCTTGCATTTCCCTGATGACTAGTGATATTGAATATGTTTTTCATCTGTCTAGTGGCCTTTTGTGTGTCTTCTTCAGAGAAGAATCTGTTTAGGTCCATTGCCCATTAATTAAAATTATGTTATTATTTTTGTTATTGGATTTATTGAATTTCTAAATACCCTGAATATCAAGTTTTTCCTGATGTATGTTTGAAACATTTTCTTCACCTGCACAGATGCTTTTAGCTTACTGTAATTTCTTGTGTGTACATCTTTGGTTTTTATTTCTTGTGTTTTGAGGATTGTATCTAAAAAAAAAATAAATCCACCTACAGTCCAGTGTCCTAAAGCACCCCCATGTTCTTTCTGCTTGTAGTTTCACAGTTCCAGGTCTCTAATTGTTTAGGATGGAGCTAGGTTCACTCTTTTGCACCATTCATCGAAGACTATAGACTTCTCTAACTCATGACTGTAGCAACTTTGCTGGAGAACAGTGGATTACAGGTACATGTTATAGCTTTTTTTTTTTTTTCTGTCCAACAATCCATGTGTCTGTTTCTTTGCCGGTATCATGCTAGAGTTTTGTACTATATAATTCAGGGAGCTTAATATTTCCTGCCTTATTCAATTGGCTATTCAGAGTTTTTGTGATTCCATATGAGTTTTAGGATATTTTTCTAGTTCTGTGAAGAACTAGAACTGTAAAACTAGAACTGCACTGTAAATTACTTTGAATAATACGGATACATTACTTCGTATAATATATATCTATACATTACTTTGTATAATATACATCTATACATTACTTTGAATAATATGGATAACCATACAGTATTGCTTTTTATCTGTTAACACATTTCCCCCATCTGTATCTATATTTAGTTATTTCCATCAAAGTTTTATAGTTTTCACTATAGATATTTTTGTGTCATTGGCTTAATTTATTTCAGATACTTTATTTTTTATATAAATGGAATTACTTTTTTTATTTTTAATGTCATCTCCTACAACTTTGCCAAATTCATTTCTTAGCTCTAGCAAATTTTTGTTGGCATAATTGATTGCCTCTTTTACTTTGTTTGTTTGTTTGTTTGTTTGTTTGAGACAGGGTTTCTCTGTGTAGCCTTGGCTGTCCTGAACTCTGTAGACCAAGCTGGCTTCAAACTCACAGAGATCCACATACCTCTGCCTTCTGAGTGCTGGGATTAAGGGCGTGCGCCACCACTGCTAGGCTCAAGTGCCCCTTTCTATAAGATCATATCACCTAGACACAGTGCCTCTGTGACTTTCCCTTTGTCAATTAATATGCCACTTATTTCTTACTCTTGCCTCATTGCTCTGGATAGAACTTCCAGAGTGTTCTGCTGAATTAAAGTGTTGTAAGGAGTAGACTCTTGTGTTAGATCTTAGGATATTTTGAGTTCTTCCCTGCTAAGCATGGAAGATATGTGTGAGATATATGTTTCTTTAAGTAAAATTGTCTCCTGTCTTCAGGCAGGCTGTAAACTAGGAATGAGTGCCTGGCCCACTGGATGTCCTGGGTTTCCAGATGAAGCAGGGAAACAGAAGGTGCATGGGCCAAAATAAAAAAAATAAGGTTTTGTGTATTTTGTTAAATAAAATAATGACTAGAAAATCTGTTATGACAGTCAGGATCATTAAAACACAAATCAACCCAATAAACACATTTTAATATACCTGGAAAAATAGTACATATACAGCTATATGCAGGAAGATATTCATCACAGCAAAGATTTGAAAACATTAGATATGTCCAAAATTAGAAAAATTAATGCATAAATGATGACTTTTATACACTGCAAAATGTTCCTCTGATGTGGATTGAGTGTCCTTAATCTAAAGATCTAAAATTTAATGCTATGCTTAAATATTTTCAGAATTTTAAAATTTTAAAATTTTGGATCTTGAATTTTCAGGTTTGGGATGCTCAATTATTAAAAATCTATACAGATATTCCACAACTTAAAAACATCTCCAAAACTGCAAAAACTGTTGATCCCAAGTGTTTCCAATCAAAAGCATGTAGCTTTTAACCAAATTTCAAGTGAATAAATTATAACAATGTCTTTACACTATTCATCAAGTTTGATGAAATATGCATTCAAATAGACAAACCTGAAAAGCAATGCGTCAAAGCTTTCAAAGTTGCTCTAACATGAGTGCTACTTCAGGGTTTTGTAAAATTTTTATTTATACAATTGAGAATTTCTTGAGTACTGTACTAACACCATTCCCCCCTCTCTCTCTACTTTCCAGTGCCTGCTATATCCCTTGCCTCATTCCCTTTCAAATTCGTGGCTTCTTTTATTTAATTATTGTTGATTTACATATTTATGATATATATATATATAGTTGTAGTTTGTATATGTATATATAACCTGCTGATTCCACTTACTGTTGCTTGTACATATGTTCTTAGAGCTGACTACTTGGTACTGAATAACCAATTAGGGAGCTTATCCCTGGGGAAGACTGATTCTCCATCTCAGTAGTCTTTCATTTCCTGTAGCTCTTCATCTAGGGGTGGGGCCTTATGAGATTTCCCACATCTACATTGGCATATCAACTGGTTTTGTCATCATTCAGGTCTTGTTTAGTTAGCTATATTGTTGATATTTCATGGCAGATAGTTTTCAATATCAAAAAGTTTTCAATATCAACAAAGTTTGGGTAGGGTAGCATACACCTCTAGAGTCTGAGGTAGGAGGCTCAGAGCTTGGCTACATAGTGAGACTCTGTCTCCAGTGGCAAACAAACCAGCAATCAACACTCAGCAAAAAACCAAAAAACAAAAACAAAAAACCATCACCAACAACAAAACAAGATCAAAACAACAACAAAACAAAACAAACAAACAAAAAAAACCCAAATCATGTATATGGAAAAACCGGGAGTGAACATCTCACCAAATGGCAAAAGACTAATTTTTCTTTAAGCTAAAGCAGGAAAACTCACTTTTGCTACTTCTATTCAGCATATTGTTGGAAGTCCTAGACAAAGAAATAAAAAGTAATCCAAATAGAACAGAATAAGTAAGATTGTCTCTGTTTGTAGGCGGCATGATTAGATATGCTGAGAATCCTAAACATTGTACAAAAAATAAAACTAATAGAACTGACAAGTTCAGCCAAGTGTTAAGACATGAAAGAAGTACATGAAATAATCAGAAATCAGATGTTCCTCAACACAGTGACATGAGCAATCCACACAGAAAGTCAAAACAGTAATTACACCTGCAG